>JAPQRP010000005.1:13813405-13824165 GCA_037367295.1 Apogon hyalosoma
CATGGTTGTTTAAGAAATGAGAAGCTACTCATTGCATCAGTTGGGGTTAAATAACTTGTTGCCAGCTGAAAGATAATCACCCATGCAGTAATTATCCAATAGTAGTCCACTTTTTTTTTTTTTGGTCAGGCAGTGTATGTTTCTTTATAAACATATATGGTCCAGTGTCCCATTAAAGGGATCTGATTGCAGAAGTGAGGATAATATTAATAATTCTGTTTTCATTAGTGTAGAAACAGTGTGTGTCCTGCTAACTAAAACATGTAAAACAAAAACTGACGTTGACAAGGATGTTTCACTATATTGCAGTTGCTACAGAGTAAAGGAGTATTCAGTGTAACGCAAACCAAAACTTCTTCTGATCATAAAAAAATAAAAAAAATAAAAAGGATAATAGTAATTGTTTAGCTTATAAAGCTATTGTTGCTGTTTGATTGCTGTTGATATCATCAGATTTAACGTACAGATTTAAAGGAAACGTGCATCTACAACAATTTAAGACAGGGGGTACTAAAAAGCCAAAACATCCTAAAAAGTCCATATCTGATGTGAGTGTTTACTGTGCAAGAAAGAAAACAAACAAAAAGCACAATTAGCAAAATGGTGAACTATGTATTTTGCGTAACTGCAGAACAGTGTAGTTCTACTCTACGGCAAGCCATTACTTATTTACGGCATAACTTTAGTAGATTTATTTTTTTCTTGTAAATCTTCATGTCTCTGGTGTCAAGTCGCACTGCCAAGACTCCCACAATCCTCTGGTGGAACAGCCTCAAGTGTCACTGTCACAGATGAATTGTGGGAGTGAAAACAGTCTGGTGAAACCACCGCCGGAAATGAAAATTCAGATGTGGGTGCTGGGAGTTTACAGAGGGTTTGTCTCAGTGTTGTGGTTGTCTCCCACTGTGTCTGAATCTGGTTCAGTCTTCACAAAAGTTGGGATCCAGGAGTCCTTGTGACGATTTACACAAAGCTGGAAACTGTACAAAATAATTTTACTCAAGTGCAAGTACTGTTACTGTGCTGAAATTGCACTTGAGTAAAAGTTGTATTTTTCATTCATATTAAAGATTTAACACCTTTGCACACCAAAGTCATATTTTTGTATTGGCTTCTTTTTAATCCGTCATCTGATAGATCTAGTTATGAATAATTAACACATCAGACTGAGCCTGATGTGTTAATTATTCAGTGTCAAAATGAAGTGTGGAGATATGTTGGGATGTGTAAAACTACACTGGAGGTATTTCCCCAGACTGTCTGTAATCTTACATTTGATATTGTGGCTCCTGAAAGGGCTGAGTTATCCTCCCTCTGACTGCTTCTGTCCTTATTCTGTTTCATCCTCTGCTTTCATCCATCTCAATAATGTCATCAAACAACAGTATGGAAAAGCAAACCAATTCTGAAAACTTTAACGACAGATGAAAGTTGTTGCATGGTCTGCAGATGTGATAGACACATCAAAAGGCAGTTTTTGTTTTTAAACCTGTGACAATTTTTGATGAGAAATACTGACTCCTTAATTATCGCATCAGCAAAGCTATTGGTTGTTTTCGTGCAGGTATGACACATGTTTTTGCAGGCTTTGATGCTTCAGTTATCACCCCCCCACACACACATTTTTCTGAGGTACACTGAAGAATATCTTTAATGATTTCTGAAAGTTTCAAAGACTATTATTGGCAATTCAGTCACATTTTTGGGGGTCTGTGTGGGTTCTCTCCAGATATTCCTTTCTCCCACCTTTCAAAACATGCATCTTAATTGGTTAATTGATCAACATAAATCGCCTGTAGGTGTGAATGTTCATCTCATATGTCAGCCTTGTGATAAACTGATGACACATCCAGGATGTACCATGCCTTTGCCCAGTGATAGCTGGGACAGACTCAATTCTATTCTTTTTCTGTTTCTTGTAATAACTCAAATATAACTTTTCCAGTACAAAATAAATTTCTATCATCAGCAAACTTAATGCATTTCAGCATGTTTGATACTGAAAAAATATCATTTATATAAAGTGATAATAATTTTGGTCCCAAGATCAAGCCTTGTGGAACTCTGCATATCACATTCTCAAACTGAGATTCAGTGTTTTTCATAGCTACATACTGATATCTATTATATAAATAACTTTGTAAACATTGTTCAATCAAATGAAGTGTGAAAGTCGACATACCAGTGGTGTAAGGTGTAGGTCAAATGTCATTTGGAGAATGGAGAGAGAAAAAAATATTAAAAGAAGGCCAAGATGAATAAAGGACAAGTTCCATAATTTCAGTGTAAATTTCTGTAAGTCATTGTATAAAGTAGGGGCAAACGTGTGTGTGTGTGTGTGTGTGTGTATATGTATGTATGTATGTATGTATATATATATATACTTTTTTTTTTTTTACTCTGGAATCTGGCAAACATCATTTGTGGGATGTTTTTATCCATTTGAAATCCACATTCAGGTTGGTTGCAGTTTTTTGTAAATGGTTGCCTCAGTCCTTCAAATGATTCAGTGATGCTTCAGCTGCAGAATGAAGATGGTGTCTTTCTTGGATGTGAAGCTGAACTGGTCTCTGTTCAGCCTCAGCCTCTACTGAATGTGTTTCAGATTCATTCAGGTCTTTGTGTGTAGCTACTACAGTTCACTTCTATGGCCTTTTATTTTGAGCAGTGGACTGGTTGTGTTGGCATTTGGTTACACTGAGTATTTATGAAACATTACTTCCATCGTTAGATATAGGTCACCCTGCACAAAGTCTGATGAATAAAACATACAGACAGTTCATGAAAAATGTATTTAAAATCTGAATTTAAAAAATAAACCTCAGAATATGCAGAACAACACAACATTTTAACAACAAACTGATTACACTAATACATCGTGCCTCTGAGGAGATGCAGAGACCCTTCATGTCACCAACTTCTGCTGCTCCTCCTGGTTTTAAAGTAAATATTGATCCCAAACATTTAGGTTCGATTCATATCTGGATTAGAGACAAATCAACAGTGTGTTCTTTCATCACTGCTCCAGCTTCAGTCTGTCAAGGTGTTGAGTTTACCCACTGTATAGTGTTGTATGGTTCTAAAATCTAATATTACACTATGGAAAGTACATTATTTAATCAAACTACAGGTCAGATGGTGTATGTGTTGTGTGTGTGACGAGAGACCAAAACATATTAATCACTGCACTAATTATTTAGTGGAAGGATTTGAACTATTTTGTGTAGTTATATCTAAGTGGTAGCTTTAGTTCAGAGTATAATGATAAATAATATTGTTATTGTTTAAATATAGATTACATTTTATCATATTATTTTTAAGATTATTATAAAATATCTGGTTTTAATGTCACACATCAGTTCTTGCAGAAAATATTTGATTTTAATAGAAATGTTTTAAAATTATGAATATTATATTCCAGGCAATAGTTTTAGTTGCCATGTGTTTTTCAACCCACTCCATCCCCTACTGCCCTTTCCTGCTTTTATCAATGATAAACCGCTGTGAGGCTCAACACTGCCTTACATAACCCCATTCTCTCTCTCTTTCTGTGTTAATTGACTTCCTGTCTGTGGTCACATGACCTGTCCCTGCAGGCTGTTAGCGTTCCATCACATCACTATGACAAATACGTCACTAATGGACAGAGAGAAAGAGGAGGATGGTTTGTGACAGAATCACGTCCCAGAGGACTCTGACAGATGACAGTCAGGATTAGGTTCTACTCATCTATGCATGGCTCTGTTTATGGGCATGGAAAATGCTGACTGTGACTTTGTCGAATAGTTTATTATTTCACTGTGATCACAAGGAATGTATCAGCCGGATAAAGTTGAATGTTTAATTTTTTTGTAAGTTTTGTGTGCCTGTACCTCATACATCTTTACAGGTTCTTACCATAGTAGATAAAGCCTCTGTAGTGTCTCATGTTGGCTTGTTTTCATCTCAAGATGCTTCACGCAGTTTGCACCATGTTGACTCATTTGGAAACAAGTGGCCATATTTGACTTAAGTGACTCGAGTTGGAAAAAGAGCAAAGAAATGTAAACTTTCTGAAAACACCAACTACATCGACTAACTGTAATATTAAATGCCACTCACCCAGGTTTTTCAGTGACTTAAACCTAAAGTGTTTGATAGTAATTAAATGTGTTTAATAATAGTAATGCTTTTGTTATGAAATGAACAAACACAGAAATTAGCACTACCTGAGATAATTTGGTTCGATGGTAGACATTATAGTCCAGTACGAATTAATACTAACATCAGTTAATGCAGCTCAAGCTCAAAGAACAAAGACCAGAGATCAAAATGTCCAATTAGGCAGCCAAGCCATTTCTACCTGTCAGTCAAAGCCCACACAGCGTGGCAGAGATGACACTCACCTGTCAATCACAGCAGCTACTCCTTAATTATGCAGAGCTTATGCAGAGGTGAGTTACATAAAAATGCACTGCCTGTATAATCATAGAGTAGGAAATTAATTACGGAAGCCAAAATCATTTTTGTACCAGGCTGTAACCAGTTATTTCAGTTGTAAACTTTGACTCACTTTTGGAGACAGCCCCTGGTGGCCATTCCAGGAACTACAGTCTCGACCATCTGCAGTAGCTTAATTTTACAGTCCTGGAGGCTGCTGCTTGGTGCTTATGTAAAGTTTGTTAGGATTTGTGTTCTGATGAGAAACAAACATGTTTTTTCTTTTAACAGAGATGTTAGCAATAGAAGGAGCAAGCATAAATATTTTCATTGAAAATAATGGTTTTAAGGAGAAATGAGTGCCACATTTGTGTGTGCATTTTGGGCGACTCCACCATAGCTCAGCTAAAACCCAGAAAGTTTGTTTCTGTAATTTTTTGTTTCTTCAGTTGTTAGAAAATTCAAAGACTTTAGACTGAAACTTACCTTTTTACTATTATATGCATAAGACTCATAATTATATAGTTAAAAGGCTAGACCTTCAAATGACTTGCAGATCCAACCTCTATGTTAGAAGATCATTAGTATCTGCTCATAACATTTCATAATCAACGTCATTATTTAATTAGAAAGATAAGGAAAGTAATTACAAATTTCAGCCCCATTATGCTGAATAAAGTGAAATTTCTTTTTGTGAAAGCTGAGTGTGAGAAAGGAGGAGTTGTATAAGTCCCAGATGGTCTCCAGTTACCTCCCACATGCCTGCAACATACCACTGTGTGTGTGTGTGTGTGTGTGTGAACGTTTGTCTTACTGTCTTTATGAGAACCACTTTACAGTACAGACTGAACTACTGAAGTGAGGACCCAACTTAGAAAATGAAGAGATTTGATCTAGTCCACCTTCACTGATATGTTTGAGTGTTCAGACTTATCTTTAGTTCAGAATGATGGTCAAAGGCCAGTGACTCAAAACTGGTTGTAACACACACAAAACTATTGCCCATAAGATTGAAATAAAATATCACTCTTTGTGAAGTGATTGTGACAATGTCATTTATTCTTGATAGATAAAGTGTAACTGGAACTCAGTATGTAATCATTACACCTGTTAAAATATGATTACTGATGTGCATTAATATGAATAAAAAGAGGAATGTGTCTGAAAACAAATTATTCCAATTTTATGGGCAACAGTGTATTTATAGTTATCAGTTCACATGCTAAGTTGAAACATGGGTTGAATGATGCTCATAAAAATTATATGAATTTTTACAGATTTTGTGAATTATGAAGTATGAAATGAGAGGAAATGTCCATATACTGCAATCCATTTTTACTGGAAAAAACAATACAAAAATAAAAACTAGACAAAACTAGCTGTCAGAAGTGACGGTTAGGGTTATATTGCCAAATGCCCCCAATCCTTAACCAGACAGCTATGATGTCATGACGTGAGGAATCCTCAGGTCATGACCTTTCATTACACTTGATTTTAAGTCAATCAGACAAATAGTTCCAGAGATATGAACAAAAGAGTGCTTAGTGATTTTAAACTTTTGAGTGGTCCCTTATGGCCAATCTAGAAATGGCAAATAGTCCAAAATCAAATCAGTTCTTCCTCTCCATGATATTCATTGATGTGGAAAATTTGGAATTTCTAAACCCAATATTTTTCAAGTTATTGCATTAACACAAAGGATAGGAGCTGATGGGGCCAGAGGGGCTGGCGAGGGCGGCGGTCAGACTAAAAACATAATATCCCTGACATTGCATTCGGGGATTTAATTATGAGGTGATTTAGGGTCTAAACCCCAAAACCTGTGTTATCTTACATCAAGCGAATATTTGGACATCACTGTAGCGCCACAGTGCTACACTTACAATGGTATCTTGCACATTTTACATTTTTTCTCCTTATTGTGAATTTGCTAATATCAGGACTCTTGTAAATGTGTCAGTTGTGCAGATTAATGTTGAATTTCTTGGTGCTCACTGTTTACAAAATGTATGGGTTTATGTGAATTGTTGCTGAAGGACATAAAGACATGGAGGTTGATTTGTGTAGCTCAGAGTCCATAGTCTAAAACAGAATATTAAACACAGAACACAAAAGCACTGGAGTTAGAAGTACACAATAAAGCAAAAGAAGGAAAAACCTGCTTAAAACGGGGCAGCAAAATAAAATGATAATGAATAATTCTGTGTCGTACTCAAGTATAATTTTCTAGTATATGTTGATTTTCCTTGGAGATCAGCAGCTATGGTTATAGCTGTATAATTTTCAGTATGAAAATGAATTAGTATGATGTTAACCTTCATTTTGTTTACACTGTCAATGACACAAAAGGTTGTGATATTTTGTTGTTTTATTTAATTGTACTGTTTTCTAAAACTAGTTTTACAAATTCCATTCTTTGACTAAAAAAAGATTTTACAATCATTCAGGCTTCTGAGATTTGAAATGTTTTGAGTGAAAATGTAGTCAACCAGACAGTTATTTGTGGTTTTTCCCCTCAGCCCTTGCTGCAGGATATTGTCATCAGTTCATTGTCCGTCTGTCTGTCTGTCCATCTGTCCATCCGTATGTGCAAAAACTTTGGCGTGGACTGAAGGACGAAGGTTTTGTTACTTTATCTGTAGAAGATGCAACAAAAAGAAAGTGATGGCAGCAAGACAAACTATGCAACTAAATTACGTAAAGCCTGCACAGACACTTAGTACAACGTTCAGTTATTTTGATTGTAATAATTATCATGATAAAATGTTTCTCCAACATAAAAAATATACACAAGCAAAATGCAACAGTGCTGACTGTATGAAAGAAATATACAGTATATAGAATGATACTGGTATTTACTGTGATGGAAAGGCTAATTATTGTTTTAATCACTTAGGCCTATTAATTATGTTTTTGTTTTTTTACCCTTGGCCCTCACTGCAGGGTATTGTCATCAGTTCGTCGTCTGTCCGTCCGTCCGTCCGTCTGTGCAAAAACTTTAGCATGGACTGAAGGCTGAGGGTTTTGAAGTGCGAGCACGTTATGTTTTTGTTGGTGGTGATTTGACTAGAAATCATTTGATGCCATTTAACACCAACATTTACATCAGATCTTTCTCTTTCCTATAAAGACACATCAATGTACTGAACTGAAACCTAGTGTCGCGATAAAGAGATTCTGTACTGAATAAACATTAGAAGAAAAAGCAGGAGATAATGGAGAGTGCATCCATGATCTGCAGGTTTGTGTTGGTTTCAGAGTGCCTGTTTCTGTTTTACCTGCAGATATAAACGCAGAATCACAGCAGGTCTGTTCACTGTGTTCAAGTGCAAACCTCAGCCTACACACTCGACTCACCGATTAGCGCGTGTGTGTTAAACTATTGAATATTTAATGTCAGCGGTGTGTGTTATGTCTGCTTGTGGAGGGAACTTTGATGCCACTTCAAACCCACAGAGAGAAATATGATTCATCCAGGACCAGAGTGGTAGCTCAATTTGCAGCTTTGTGATTTTTGATCCTTGTGTGTTATCAGTGTTGTAAAGCATAAAGATGTAATTTAAACAGTAACATACTTGGCTCCTTAATCTGCTCTTAGCTTACAAAAGCGATAAAGGCTCTCTAGATAATGCTGTGATAATGATTTCCATTATTTTGCATCAGCATTTAAGTCAGATATTAAATATACTGAAAGTATGCAGAATAAGAGGCTCTAATGCCAGACTCTGCACTGAATTGGAGCCTTTTTTCTCAAAGAAGTCAACACAAGCGTAAATAATCACAACCTCACGCCAACCCACTCATTCAGCTGTGTGTGTGTGTGTGTGTGTGTGTGTGTGTGTGTGTGATCTCAGTGACATGAATGCTGCACGTGCTGCTCACGTTTTTCCTGCCAGCGCTTTGAGGAGAAGTTGCATGAACACGTTGTAAAAAGATGACTTGCTGACAGTGCTTTTATTATTCAGGCCAATTCCAACATAATCCACTGGAGCATTTACTATTATAGAAGGCAGAGTACACAGAAAACACACTGTATTATAAGAAAGAAATTACTGCAACAAAAGGAAACTGTCTGTATGAATAATTTAGTTGTTGATGTTAACAACTCTAAATAAGCAGTCACCACATATTTTGTGATTTTGATTTCTATTGAAATTGAAATTTTTACTACATGTTACACAAACAAAAGGTACTTATTCTTGATTATTTTTCTCCTTCTATGTGGAAACACATTTTCAGTGACACATGAAAATATAAAATACAAAAAATATACAAACAACCAATATCCTCCAGAGACCCAGGAAGGTAAAAGTTTTGACTGTTACATTAAATATTTGTCTTTATTGGAAACAGCATAATGCAGTAGTTTTTTTAATGGAATTTCCTATGCAATCAACAGGGTTGTTGTTGTTTGTTTTTTTTTTTAAAATAAAGCTGTGAAAATTGTAATCTATAGAGGATAAATATGCATTACTGGGTCTCAGGATTTGATAGATAGATAGATAGATAGATAGATAGATACTTTATTAATCCCGAGGGAAATTCAAGAATAATTATTAAAAAAATACTATGAAAATTAATAAAAAAAAACACATTTTACTGTATAAAATATTTAAAGAGTGCTATTATTGTTGGTACTAATAGTGGAATGTCCATTTAGAGCAATGGAGACGAAGAAGGAAGACATATTGTTGCTGAGAGGGGGGGTTTATTTGATTTAATCATGGAGACGCGTGCAGAGGTTACAACTGTGGCCTCATAGCCAGAAGGTTTGATTTCAGAATCAGCCGCCGTGGGCTTTTCTGTCTGGAGTTTGCATGTTCTGCCCGTGTCTGGGTGGGTTCTGTCCAGGTTCTCCAGTTTCCTCCCACCGTCCAAATACATTTGCATATTTTATTAGGTGAACTGGTCAATCTAAATGGCCTGTAAGTGTGACTGTGTGAGAGTGAAGGGTTGTTCCCTGTGATGAGCTGAAGACATGTCCCAGATGTACCTCACCTTTGCCCACTGAGCTGCGATAGGCCCTGGCATCCATGTGACCCTCCTGAGGAATAAAGGATTTGGAAAATGAATGATTCAGTTAATGTTCATCTAGGTTGTACAGTATGTGTTGGAAGAGCTGTTAATTGTGAAAGGCATAAATATATGGAACTAATCAAACTGCCATATTGTCTATTAATCCCCTCTTGTATCAGGACAGTTTAATATCTATATAGATATTTAATACCTATGTATAGATACTGTGACATACAGTCACATATAATTTTTAACTCGGTATTTTATAATTTTTGTCTTTTCTGTTTGCTATTATTTGTGTTATTATTTGGTTGAATATTGTCTTATGTTTATTCATTTAGATTTCCTTCATTGTTTCCTGATGATTTTCACACACAACACTGTTGATAGTTTGAGACAATTCCATTGAAAATTGTT
This sequence comes from Apogon hyalosoma, assembly GCA_037367295.1. NCBI lineage: Eukaryota > Metazoa > Chordata > Actinopteri > Kurtiformes > Apogonidae > Apogon > Apogon hyalosoma. Next base: position 13,823,258 of record JAPQRP010000005.1, read on the forward strand.
AATTTGATAAAGATCATGTCTGTGTGAAAAGGGCACGAACCATGACTGAGTTTACCAGCATTTATAGTGAACAAACTTGACAGACCAACTTGATTAATCTGTGCCTGGAGGAAATTTGACAAACAATGAGCATTGGCAGAAGTTGGTTCTGTTACTGCCGGATTGGTAATATTATCCCTCTAAACTGGGAAATGGGGGAAAAAAAAACTGGAGAAAAAAAATCACTACCATCTAAGCTTGTTATACAGATAGTTTCAGTTCCATTTTTATACATCAGTTACTTAAAATGTAGTTTTCAGTGATTTATTTATTTAGATGTTTGTTACTCCAGCCCAGAAGTTGAGTTCAACATTTATTCAGTCTGTAATGAGGTGCAAAATGGTTCATTTCAGACATATATAATGCTTTGTCAAGGTCATAATGTTTAAAGATTGGTGCAGGGGTGGATGGTGATTAAATTACTTTTTCCTGCTCCGAAGTATTAAACATCCACCCACAACACTTGACAGATATACTGAGTGAATATCTACAGCCATTTACATCAGGTGCATCTAGTTAAAGGTCTTCTTTAACTCTACATCCATACTAACAAACATTGTCACGGTCTGAAGTTTCCAACATGACTGAAATAAAGATCACATGAAGAGGAGAGATGCTGTGAATGTAGTCAGCACTATCACAGTGTAACTGCACAATAGGTGCAAGATGGACTTCAGTGTCCACATTGAATGACCAGGTGGTAAATTAGACCCTCATGGTAAACAAGGTCCAAGTGCAAAACTTGTGTATTCTAGTGTCAAGGTAAAGTTTTTTTTTTTGCATTCCTCTTTGATTGTTCTTTCTTTCTTTCTTTCTTTCTTTCTTTCTTTCTTTCTTTCTTTCTTTCTTTCTTTCTTTCTTTCTTTCTT
>JAPQRP010000005.1:13828077-13841251 GCA_037367295.1 Apogon hyalosoma
GGTGTGGGGGGTGTGGGGGGGGGGCTCCTCACCTCAGCCCCCCAGAAACCAAGGAAAACCTCTGATTATTAATTGAAGGTTTGATTATTTAAATATCTTTCAGAATCAATAATGATAATAGTTTTTCCCATTCTTATATTTAGGTCTGGGGAATATATTGAATTCATTTGATTAATCAAGGTTTTGTTTCTTGAAAATCAAAACAAAAATCCAACATTATTCCTCTAGACACTATTGATTTTAAAAATGTAAAATACAACCTATATCTTCATGTAATATATTAATTGTGAATTTGTTTCTCCAGTCATAGCATAAAGTTTTTGTAAAGAAAATCCATTTTGGAAGGACGTTTTGTCTTCAGTTCATGTAACCAGAAACTAATTGATTAAAATTGTAAATCATCCATAACATTAGAAAAAAGAAATATTGGCATAGTACCCTGCTCTACCTATGTGTATTGAATTAAATGTGCATAAATGTACATTTTCCTTTGCAGATTTAATGATATTAATTACAAATTAGTGATAGATTTGGATGGAAACTCACCTACTGATAGGGTTTTTGATTGGTAAATTATTGCTGAGGAGTATGATAAAATATAATGTATTTTATAACACTTTATAAATCAATGTTTTTACTTATGCTGTAGTATCTACATGAACTACAACAAACAATACAAACTAAAATGTAAAAACATAACATGTGCACACTTGAAAACCCTCGGCCTGACTCATCAGGTACTCTACTGTCACCCAGTGGCCTGACTTATCAGTGTATGCCAAAGTTTTTGGATGGACGGATGACCAACTGATGACAGTACCCACGGCCAGTGTGGCCAAGGGTAATCAGTAAAAAAAATAGTTGCAGTCATGTATTCTTTCATCTGCCTTCTTCAGATTCAAAAAATAAAGGCTTTCCCAATGATACTTGAAAAACCTAATAATGATCATAATAATAATAATAATAATAATAATAATAATAATAATAATAATAATACCTATAACAATAATAATAGTATTAAGTTATGTCGACATAATTTGAGGAAACTTGTGAAGGCCTGACTGTGACTTTCTGTCTCTGTCTTTGGCTCAGTATCTGGCTGTGGATGTGAGGAGGCTGAACGTCAGTCTTCTTCGGTGGTTTCGGGAAGGAGTGGCAGCAGCTCTGGGCGTTCCTGCAGTAGACGTGCACATCAACCAGCTCAATGTAAGAAACACTTCTTTTACCTTTCACACTAAGTTTATTGGAATGTTTATGTACTTTGACTATTAAATGATTTTTGCAGGAGAGGAAGAATGGGATTGAGTTCTTCGTGTCCTCTGATAGGCTGGGGGTCTCTGAGCCCCGCCCAGCTGAGGAGGTCATCCAATCACTGAACGTCAGAATCCTCCATCGCCACCTGGGACACTTTGGCATCACCGAAGTCTCGACTGAGGTTTGTGTGTTTAACTGTTAGTGTGGCAGTTTCTCTGTCTCCTAGGCAACAGCAGCTCAGTAGCCACCATGGAGACGGACAGAAAGGATGGATTAGGATTATTAGAGAGCAGAGTGCTGCTGCTAAAACTTTAATGGGACTATTAAAGGCCCATCGATCAGCCTGAGGAAGAACACAGCTACTTTATAGATGACATTAAATTTAATCACTTCCACGCCCTCCAATGAGAAATGTAACACTTCTGCTGTAATAATATTATAGTAACAAATCAGACGACGTGTATCTGTCATCGAGTGTGCATATGTTCACCATGTCCCTGCTAAAGGTCCACTGAAAACCTTAACATCTTAAGCTCTGTCTCCCAATGATGTGTTTAGACCAAAGTAAAAACGACTGAATTTTTCAAGTTACTTCAAAGATGTTAAAATTTTCACCAGGCAAGATGAATAGATACACACATCAGTGCAAGTTGATCAAAACAATCTCATGATGACTCTTATGATGCAAAAGTGTTGCGACAAGTGCATCATGCTTCTTGTAAGCATGATATAAGACAGATATGAGGGTGAGGAGACAGTAAGGAATAGAGGAATGACATGCAGCGAGTGTCCTCAGGTCAGTATCAAACCCGAATCTGCAGCTCTTTCCTTTCCATCCAAATCAAAAGACTAAATGCAAATACACGTGACCTAGTGTCATTTCATGCTATTTATGGAAAGGTAAAGCTACTTTTCCAAGCTTCCATGAAGAGATAGTCACACCCAGGGTACTTCTGACAAATTTTATTCAACAATTGGTCCTTACAGCTGTCAATCAAGTGTTTTACCCTCATACCTGTCTGAAAATGCCTGTGACTAGACAAATTTTGGGTATCACAGTGTAGAATTTACTGCATCCCAATAAAATAACAAGATGAAGGGAATAAGAATAGATGCCAAAGCCTCATGTCCTCATTGACCGCATGAACGACAATACGATGAAAGATCATTATTTATCAAGTACTGTTGCTTTAACTGTGTATGATAACTACTATTTGAACAAAAACGTACTTGATACCTTTTATTACTTTCAAAGTCTTCAACAGATATTTGAGTCTGGACAGACATGGATGTTAGCTGCAAGTTCTCTGGCTGTCAGAGGCATAAATCTGACGTGATAATTCTAGCTGTTAGATCAAAGTACTGCCTGATGCTGAAAGGAGTCCGCTTATCTTCTCTCCCATAGTGCTTTCTCTTGTCATGCTGCATGTTAATATGCAAATAAATACTTTCTTTACTTACCTGTCATTGGAATATCATCAATTCTGTGTATCTTCTGTGTTTTTTCTCTCGCAGAAGAACGTTTTGCAGGGTCAGCAGAGGGATCACGTGTGGAGCAGAGAGGGTTTTTATGCCGTCGTTCTCTTCTTCACCATCTTTGTCATTGTCATCACCTGCTTGATGGTATTAAAGCGTTTCTCTTAAATAGAGAAGAAATACTGCACACACACAGATCAGTGACACCATGTAACACGTGGCTAAACCTTCCACCTTGGCTGTTCTGATTGGCTGGGACTGTCAACTGCCATTAGTCTATTTTTCTTAGGGTCAGAGGTAACTGTGCCCAGACCCCTTAAATTAAAAAAATTATGGTAAAGAACTTCCATCTCTTCTTTAAGACCATTTGAATAAATGTCCCTGTACTGTTCCTGCTTTTTACAGAAAACAAATCAACATTTAATCCACAAGAGGGAGTACTTGTACACAGAAATCACACTGAGACTAGTTTTTATGATGCTCTGTGTCCAGCTCCTCTGACTTCGAGACATAGGAAAAGTTGATCTTAAATATTCCTCTTTGATTTTTCAGATAATTTATCATTATGTTTAAATAATTATTGTAGTTGAAAGTTTCATGAGAAACTCAAAATTCAAGTAAGCAGGAATAAAAAGAACAACTTTAACTTTATTATAGACATTAGATTGCAAATGGGATTTATTGTTTCTGTTCTAGTCTTCCATAGCCAGATCCACTCCACCCTTCATCATACTGTGCCAGGTATGGAGATCTGGCACCCTCCATTATCATTCTGGAATAGGGGTAAAAAGTTCTTTAAACAAATCACTCTTGTCCTGGGTGGTGCTGAGTACAGGATGCTGTGACAGTGCCTTTGGAAAATAGTAATGGGGTGAAATTGTTTTGGTTAGGTGGTATTAAAATTGGTACATTTTTATGAACAAAATGCCACATCACCAAAAGTACGTCTTTGTCCAAACTTGCCATATTCAGTATGTAGGTGCACGTGGCAAACGAAGGTTTTCAGAGCACTTATCTCAATGCACAACACTAGCTACTGTTCATGTACAGGTTGAGTCTGTGAATGTCACCAAAAAATGAGAAACCAACACAACACAAAATGTGCAGATGTTATTTATTACACTTAAATAAAATCACTAAAAATACACCAAATATTCACAATAAATAGTATAATAATAATTAACAATAAAATACAACAAAATAGTAATTAAACATTAAAATCTCTTTAAAAACCTAAGAAAAAATGGACACGTTATGTTTAAAGTGCTAGTAAACAGAGTTGTAAACAGAATTATGTTGCAGTTGTGATGAAACACAACACTGGTGATAAAAACAAAATGCTTTTTTAGGTGAAAGCAGTTCAAACTGAAGTCATCTTATCACTCTATTATGAACCATAAGACTTTGCCTTGTATTACCGCTGTCTCAAACAATTGTTTTTTGGTATGAATCTGCAATAATGTATTAAAACACCACAGCGACATGACAACACAGGCTGCAGAAGTGCACTTTTTGTTTGTTGTGAACTCTGGTAGGTTTAAGAGGCTTCAGCGTTTCCCTGAATAAAAACTCAAACTAACCCTTTCAGAGGCTCATATGGTTGTGCATAAGTGATTCTCTGTCATATGGACCTGAACCACATCCACCCCTGGACATCCATCCAACTAGCATTCAAGTATTAAAATTGTTCTCCTTGTCAATCCCCTCAGAGACCATCCTACGATAAAATAAAATTTTTTTGATGACCTTTGTTGATGTCTGTTCTCTCCGTCCTTCCTCAGGTTTTGTACCGACTTAAAGAGAAGGTGCAGGTTTCTGACAGACAGCTGAAAGCCCCCCACCCTGACCTCTACCTGAGCCCCCGTGTCCCTCCAGACTCCGCCCAGAAGTCAAAGGGCACCAAGGTTGGCTCCCCTAACAGCTTCTGCTTTAGTAAGTACATAAGAACACATTCTTGACTGTTTATGACGTCTTTATGATTTCCAGGTTGTGACGTCAGGAAGCATGGTCCAAGCTGAGCTCCCTCCTGCTCTAGCCACGCCCATTCCCCAGCAGCAGCCAATCATAGCCTGCCGCCGACTCGCACCTCCTGTCGTCCCTCTGCCGAAGTAAGTAACTAAACGATAATACTCACACTTTCACCAAACAAATGGACTATAATATTCAGCTGAACTCACAATGCCTGTCCTTTCATTAGCCCCGCCCCAGTTCCACTTGTCAATAATAGGGACCACACCCCCCCGGCCAGCGCTCCCCCAGCAATAACCAGTAACGAATTGAAACCCTGCCCCTCCCCCTTCAGGATGAAACCTGCCGCAGGACTGCAAGAAAGGTAACTCTGATGTTAACCTGTCTGTGTTGCCATGGTAATGCTTGTAGCAATATACAGGTTATACATCCATGTAACAGAAGAATGTCAGCTAAAACCTCAACAAAACCAACTGTTGGAAAACAGAGCACACTCCCAACAACAAGCAGTTAAAGGGGCAAATATCTAAAACAAGCTAACGGTCTGAGACCAGCGTATGTCATGAATAATTTCATAAAACAACAAATTTTTTTCTGTTTGGTCAAACACTAGGCAGATCCAACAGTACAAGTATTATTTCTCTGCAAGTCACTGAACGAGACCAAGAAGAGCAAATATAAAGGTTGCATTATGACGGGATGATTATGAATTTTGTCTTACCTTTGGTGTTTTCTGATTGTAACTTGATTTTATATTAATGAAACTTTCACTATTGAGTAATCCAGTGTTTTGTGTTACATTGATTCAGACTAGAAATCAATGGCCCAGGGCTTAACTGGTTAAACAATATTTAAGACACTTATAATCAAAACACTAATTATGGCAAATGACATTACTTATAGTATTTGAGTTAAACACAGGAATTGAATCCCTTCTGAACCCTGAATTGTGTCTCACTCAGGACAGACGTAACAGGACAGGTGTGTGGAGACGCCTGAGCTTCATATTCCAGATACTGGTCTTTTTAGGACACAAATGAGTCAAGACAAGAAAATGTCACTGATTTAACCTTTACATTTCTGGCCGGCAGCTCCATAATGAGAAGTCAGATTGTCTTTTGTGTTTAGAAAAGGAAGAGTGCTTGTGTGTGTGTGTGTGTTTACAGTACTGTGTCCTCTGACCTGTGATTGTTGGGAACAGTCAGGTGTTGACATGTGTACGTGCACTTAAATTCTACATTTAAATGACTGAGAATATACTATATAAAGTGTGGGGGTTTGTTGGTTAGACATTCATCTTAGCTGAGTGTACGTGTCCTCAGACGGGTGTTTAGATATGTAAAAGGGGCAGATTTCCTTTGTGGGGTTTCTTCTCATTTCCCTCAGAGGTCAGTGTGGAAAGTGTACATTAGAGCCGCCCATTTGACCGAATGAACCATAATGTTCCCAAGATTACTCTAGAATGTCCTGCTGAAGCACTGTTCCCATGTTTATGCATGTTGTAGCCCATTTCCTACAATTCACGTAAACCCTATATCACTACTGACAGCTCTCTAATAATACCATCAGCTTAGAGTGTGGTAATAGTTTACACATTAACCTGTTAAAACCACACTTTTGGACCAGTTTGGACCAGTTCCACAAATTGTGGAAACAAAAATCCTGTCTGCCCCTCTCAGTGTGGCTTTGAACGAGTGCAAACACTGGATGTGTTTGATATCACATATTAGATACTACATTATTATGTACTGGATATGACATACTGCATATGTTTATAATGGATTTGACATACTGCTTACTGCATACATAAACACACACTGGATACTACATGCCACAAACTGCATACACATATATACTGAATACTACATTCTAAATGCACATACTGTTTACATATGTGCTAGATACTACTTGATACATACTCTTCACACATATACTACATACTGTGTAATGAGTTTACAGTGTATGCCGGATAGTACTTGCTACATAATGCTGACACATGTACTGGATACTTCATGTCACTTACTGGTTATGTACTGAGTTCTTCTTACTACATACTGCATACATTTATGTGTTTATTTATTTTCCAACCTTTGTTTATTTGGAATTTTGCAGAAATTGGGCAATACAAACACTGTATCATATATCAGGGTTCCCATGCATCCTGGAAAACCTGGAAAATGATTGACCAATTTTCCAGTCATGGAAAACATATGGAAAATGAAAAAAAAATAAAAAAGGTCAAGTGTCCTGGAAATGGTTAAGTTATCTTGGAAAATGATTTATCCTCCCTCTGCCTTGTGACCTTGTGTGCCTAAACTGAGATGAAATAAAGGAAATAGTTTTTCAGTGATTAATTGAAAATATACAAATATTTGTAGAGCAAATGCAGGAGAGACTCCAGTTTGTCAGGCTAATGAAGTGCTCCACTGTAATCTGAAGGTGTGTTTGGATTATTCTGTGATTCATTTGTCATAATTATTGTTCATAGATAAATTATAGCCCTAGACTGCACATCAAATGTCTGAGTAATAAACATAGAAACAATCTGGGTAAATGCAAGTTACAACTGTAGAAAAGAACACTTCCAAAGAACGGGGGGGCTGGGAATGGATTAGTGTATGATGCGATAACTTGTTTCTGTCGTGGCTGAAAATGTCCTGGAAAAGTCCTGGAACATAATTTCAGGGAAAGAGTGGGAACCCTGTATATGACAAAACAATTGAAAATTAATTGTTGCACAATTTCCATTTTTTTACATGTACACAAAAACACAACAAACCCAAACCCAAGAACAAGTACACTAACCTTCACCATTAACACACACACACACACACACACACACACACACACACACACACAAAAACGACTTGGAAGGTTCAGGTTTTAGAATAGTAATGCATTATGTATTACACATGGTAAATTGCCTGACAGGGAAAAAAAAAAGGAAGAGGACCAGGCGGAAATATTAACATAAAGATCAATCTGGAACAAAGGGGAAATTAGTTTTTTGACTAGTTGAAACAGAGGATTCCAGATTTGTGAGAATTTATCAGCAGAGACATGAAGTGTCTGCATACATTTATACTGGATACAACATACTACATACTTCACACACATATACTAGATGCCACATGTCACGTACTGCATACACATGTACTGAATACTCGCACATACTACACCCTGTATGAATATATACTGGGTCCTACACACAGTGCATACACATACACTGACTACTACATGATATGTACTGCATGCATATTTAATGGATACTAACTACTACATACTGCAAACCAGTATACTGGATACTTCGTGCTATTCTCTACACCAGTATGCAGCAAAATATATGGAACATCATTGTACTACAAAGTCAGTGCCCATCACACTCATCACCATGGAAACAATTATGTGTCAGGTGTTCACAGATGTTTATAGAAGTTTATGTCACAATTTTGAGTAGATATTTCTACTCGTCAATACTAAATTCAGGTGTTTGTCTCTAGCTAGTTATAAGTACATTTAAATAATTTCATATTCTGCAAGAATGTTGTTTTTGCTGAAAATAATTATTTGTTTGAAAATATATCACAACTATCCAAACCACCACCAGTTTTATTAGCTTACATGTGAAGTTATAGAACTCTGGTCCAAACTCCAGTAGAGCAGATGTCAGTAGTGTACTAATTGCAACACAATTAGACAAAAGAATAAGAGGATGGCTGTGCTACATTTTGGGATGCAGCAAGTCTTCTGACTACTGTAATGATCTGTCTGTCTGTCAGATGGAGATGATAACAAACTAACTCTTGATTACACAGTGAAAAAACCTGAGAAGAGGCCGATTAAAGGAAATGTCACTGTAAACAACAGGCACACTGCAGACACAATATGACTTTAAGGATCCGTTTGAAAAATTATACTTTGTCTTTCTGGTTTATGTTATTGTTGTTTGTATCCAGATATGATAAGACTAAAAGTATCTAATATTTCACAACATATCTAAGAGGAAGATATAGTTAACATATAGGTATAAACCTATTACAGTGGATGTCAATGGACTCTGACTTGTGAAAAGCGGCAGTTTATCATCCTTAACATTTTTTACTGCATTGCAAATTAGACCTATTAGAGCAGTCCAGCATTATCTACTTCTTTAGCCACTTAATCTTTTTCTTTTTTTTTTTTTTTTTTTTTACATCTAGAACCCTTGCAAAGAAGGTATATAAAACAAGGTATTAAATGAATATGTTTGGATGTCTTTACACTTTTTTAAGTGTACATAAGGTAATGTTGGAGGGTTCTGTTGGATGGAACTATATAAAGTTTGTGCACCGATATAAGACTGGCTTCATTTGTCAAATGTGACCCTTTTAGTGTCAGCATTTCTGTATAGTCAGTGTTGCTCTGTAAAGTTTGGCCCCAGTTCATTTCCCTCTTAAGTAGTTTCGTAGCTGAAAAAACAACATCTTAATCTGCGTCTCAGCTCAGCAGTGAGCACTTTAGTCTTTATCTGCTCCCTCGGACTCTTCCGTTGACTTCAGGTTTGAGGCTCAGAGGCCATTTTGTTCTGGTTACATCAGCGTTCACTGCGAGGGTGTCAAAGTGTGCAGGACATGCTGTGTTTCTTAAGGTAAAAAGGGAAGGAAGATTTCAGGCCGAGAGTGAGAACAGGATGTTTTTCATGGTGTCTGTGTTGTCTCTCTGTGTGTATGTGTGTGCATTGTCCACTCTGGATGGCAGCCAATCAGCAATCAGACGTTTAGGAAGTAACAGCATCCTGAAGAGGAAGCTGGCTGACACGTAGCTAGACGGAGACAGTCCACCCACACACACCTCATCAAAGCACACCTTGGTGTTGGCCTCTTTGTATTTGTAGCTGATTTAGTCCTTCTTCTTCATCTCCTCTTCATCTTATTTTTCATCTCCTACCTCATCTTCTTCTCTTTCTCTACCTCTTCCACCTAGTCTGACAACTCACTGTACAAGAACAGTGTTAACTTTAAAGCTAAATTTATTTCTGTCTGTTTTGCTCATAGAACAAGAATTTGTGTTGAAGTCAGACATGACATTAAACCATTATCAATATATCTAATCTATATCTAAAGAAATAAACAGAGACTATATTTATGACCTATATACTTAAAAATGATTTAGATATGTAGATATTTAGCTTTGTCTGCTAAATATTTTTAATAATATATTTAGTACAGTAAGCTTCTATGGAAAAATTGTAAAAACTTTTTATTGAATTACTTTGATTTCATCCAGCAAGTTTTGATTTAAAGTAAGTCATTTTCTTCAAAAAATTATTCAATCCTGTTGTTTTAGAATAGAATAGAATAGAATTTTAGTGTCACTGTCACAGGAACAAAGAAAATCAATTTAACAGCTCCGTTCTGTTTAGCAGTAAAAACACTGTATAAAAAGACTGTATAAAAATATCACACAAACACCGAAAAATGCTAAAAAGTCCTAAAAACATCAGTTCTAAAGATTAATAGTATAGGATTTTGTCACAGTAGTTTGTCAGAATAATGTTTTCATCATTGTATAATTGCAGTTAAATGAGTTATTCTGTTTTTGTTTTTTGTTTTTTTTTTTTACCTTAGAATGAGCTTTTTCCATCTAGTGGGAGTGGGTCTGGCAGTGACTGTAAGGTTCATTACAGTCAAACTACTGTGTTTCATTATGGACCACTGTTATTATCCATTAACTAAAACAGGAGACCTTTATGCACCACAAGTACTCCATACCGATAACTGGAAAACCATTGCTCTTAAATGTTAAGACTGATTGATTTAAACAGACACAGCTCCTCATAAGCCATCCTGTTGATCCATAATGTCTGCACACGTGCCAAAGAAGGCATTGCAGTACAATGAAGAATGAATGAAGTCACTGAATGAATGTTATATTGTTCATAAAAGCTTTTTGATTTTGCTTTGATTACATCTGCCAAGGAGGTAATGTTCACTGTTAACTGCATATCTGTTTGCAGGCTAATTTCCACCGTTTTGGGAGGGTCAGACTACCTTTGTGTGTGTGTGTGTGTGTGTGTGTGTGTGTGTGTGTGCGTGTGTGTGTGTGTGTATGTTCCGAATGACAGTAATGAATGATTAAAATATTGGCTGTTGTAGATCAATGTCAGGAAAAGAATTTCCCAAATTCTCATTTGTTAACAGGGGTTAGAAAAGAATGTTTCAGTCACACACTGTTTTCAAGTTTTAACTGCTGTTACTTTGACCATTGTCGTCCAGAAGGCAAAATAAAATCCTCAGGAAATTTGATGAAATTTGCTTCAGTCGGTACAAGTGTTCAGATTGAGGCTTAGGGATGTATGTAAGGACTGAACATAATAGGAAACCATTATGAATCATTATTACTTTGTTTTTGTAGAAACTTTAGTTTGAGTACATATTTTTCCTCACTAACTGTAATGGATGATAATGATATTTATTTTGTGAGTTAATTCCATCCTGCTGCCACCAGCTGTTATATGTTATTAATTTCATCCCCTCCATCCTGCTGCAGACGTGGCTCTAATGTCTCTTTGGTGTTGGACATGTCGGCACTGGGCGCTGTGGAGCCTCTCAGTGTTGCTGTGGTAACTCCCAGGGAAGCAGCAGCCAGGGAGTACCTGTTGTCCGCCGGACGTGTGCTGACACGACAGCAGCTTCGCGACATCATCAACAACACGCACAAGTTACATGCAGAGTTTGCTGTAAGTAATAAGCACATTTCATTGTATGAATTATTGCTTTTATTTTAGATTTTGAGATTTTCATTTTAATAGATGTTTGTTAACTCATTCTCTACTTTCTGATTAATTAAAACTATAGTGATTTAGCTTATGACTCACTGTTATTTACTGTTTTATGATCTGGGGGTCTGTGGGAAAAAATTCTATAGAGTGTCACCATAGTGACCTGTCACAGTTTGCGTGCCTGTATAAGTCCGGGAACATACACAGAGGTAGTTGTCACACAGAGGTGAGGCAGGCTTTGTGTTTCAGCATTACTATATTCCACAACCTTAAATCCATCCACCTCCATGTTACTCAGTGAATCAAACCAAAACTCTTAAGGACACATGCTATAATTTTTTGCCAAAGGGGATTTTTTTTTAAGATTTCATGAGACTGATTTGTGTTCCATCATCTTTCTGATTGGAGTGTGTTTTTAATTTGATGATTTGATGATGACAACCGTAATGACAAATCACTGTCAAGAATTCATGAGATATGTGACTGAAAATCCCCACATCTCTACCATGCAGAGTCTAGCCTCATAAATGAGTGACAGAAGGACAGCTCCTGTAACTGGATTTTGGCTCCATTTTTTATAACAGCGCTGTAGCGTCCATCTTTAAATAGTGTTTATTGCTTTCTTTGTGAAATGAAGCATGTACCTGTCACGTGTCAGATTTGTCCTCACATTTTAATGGTCGGTGTCTGTTCTATGATTCCAGGAAATTCCCATGAACTTTATTGATCCCAAGGAGCTGGATATTCCAAACCATGGCACCAAGAACAGATACAAAACCATACTACCCAGTGAGTACTGTGTGTGAAAGGTTTGCATCAATCAGTGGAGAATAAAGTCTACATGGAAATATGTGTGTTTATGCCAAAGAGTCTATGAGCAAGGCACAGTGCAGCACATGTCCCCTCATGACCAAACCTATGTGTGTTTATGCGTGTTTAGGCAATAAATGGTTGTTAGGGGATGGCAACTGTTCCAAAACGATCATCACTTCTCATTACTTGCTGAACTTGGAAGTTATTTTATTGAGTGGGAGGGGCTTAAGGTCATGGGCCAAAACTTCCAAGGACAGTGAAAATCACACTTCCCTCTTCTCTGAACACACATATACACAAACTTGAATACTTGCATGTTTTCCTCAGATCATACATGGCCAATGAGCACATAGCCTGACAATAACATTATGTAACACACATATATGTAAGGTTTTTGATTTTTGTGCCCTACATACATGTTTTGAAGAATGGGCGGGGTTATCGATGCAACCAGGGAGAAGGAGGGCAAGGAGGGTTTCCTTCCTTCCTTCCCACCAATCAAGGGAAAGGAATGCTCACCTAGAGCTGCTGTCAATCAAGCTCCATCCTGTGTTCCAGCTTTAGCCTTTTCTCAAACATTTCTGAAAAGCTGTGAGGTGAAACTAAATCACATATTAGGACAAGCCTTTGACAGGGGCAAAAAAACCTGAAAGACAGAGCCCAAGAGAGTGTACATAATACAAGTATGTACATATAACAAGTAAAGATAAGTTTAATGCCAGGACTGAGTTTAAGTGTGCGTTTTTTCTACATTCATATTTCTATATTTTTTTTAATCTTGAGTAATTTCTATTATACTATTGACTACAGGTAAAAAAAAATCACTATGTATCTTATCTTATCTTATCTTATCTTATCTTATCTTATCTTATCTTATCTTATCTTATCTTATCTTATCTTATC
>JAPQRP010000005.1:13841351-13856102 GCA_037367295.1 Apogon hyalosoma
TTGTCTTGTCTTGTCTTGTCTTGTCTTGTCTTGTCTTGTCTTGTCTTGTCTTGTCTTGTCTTGTCTTGTCTTGTCCTGTCCTGTCCTGTCCTGTCCTGTAGGGGGCACTAAAACTACTGTAAAAGTTAAAGCACAGAAGAAGAAAAGATCGGTTTGATTGAGATGATGTCTGCCCCTGTACTTCATCAAAACTCCTACAATTTTATTCTAGCTGTGACAGTGACATGACTTGAAAAACTCTTTCACATTCCCTGTACAATATCTACGCTGTTAACTTAAATCATCAGCAGATGTAGAAGTCAGATAATAATCTTTTTTTTCTCTTCTCTTTGTTAAACCTGTCTATTTTACCCCCTCCATTACATTCTTCTCCCTTCAGATCCTCATTCCAGGGTAATCCTTAAGTCCAAGAGCTGCAACGACCTGCTCAGCTCCTACATCAATGCTAACTACGTACGGGTAAGTATTAACAGCTCTTTTAATTAGTGGAGAGTTATACAAGAACTTGTTTTGAGAAGAATAACAAATTTACTATGAGGATGTTAATAGTTAATTGTCATGACTTGCTACATTTGTTAAATTAGAATAGAATAGAATAGAATAGAATAGAATAGAATAGAATAGAATAGAATAGAATAGAATAGAATGTCATTGTACAATGGCTATTGGCTATACAACGAAACTGGGTAGAGCTTACTCTCTTTAGTGCAAAAGGGGAAAAAAATAAAAGAATAAATAAAGGGAGGAAAAGCTGTAAATAAAACATCCACTAAAATTTGCAAGTCCATAAAACATTCTATACAATCCACAATTCAGACATTTTGCACACACATACTTATGTTGCACAGGATTGGGAACAGTATAGACTGTCCACTAAGACATTTAGCAATCTAATTGCCCAAGAATAAAATTGTTTTTTAGCTGGTATTAACATATACTTTTGATAGGAACCAGGTCTTTTTGTTTTGCAAATACATTTTTATTCATTTATTAGTTTATTTGGTTGGGACAGTGTACATTAATGAACATCTGTATTGCAACAGATCATATCTAAAATGCTAATTGGAATCCCTAGGCAGGTAACTAAAAAATCTCAATTAAACATACAAATAGAACAATAAAAGAGCAACACAATAAAAGAACAACAACATTTTCATCGGTTTCCTCATCAACACACATTTGCACTAAATAATCATGAGAGGACAGTTATTCTACTCCTAATCCCAAAATCTAGCTTGAACCGTCAAACAGATCCATGTGAACATGACATAATGTCTTCACTCTATAGATCAGGTCCTGACTTCAATGGTTACAAATGTAAACTGGTTTTCACAAAGATTGCCATATATGAATATACATGCAGTGAAAGTATATTCCTGCAGAAGGTTGTAATGTCGCTCTCAGCCTCTAATACAATGGGCTTTCTTCCTGTGAGGAAGCTCCATTGGAACAGTTTTAACTGTCAGACCTCATGAGAGATCAGAGGAGGTATTCATCCTGCCTAGAAGAAGTGAGTATTAGTATGGTCATAAAGTAAAATTCTGTGAACAAGGATTCAACTGTGCATACATCAACTGAAAGGGTTCTATCTGCACTCTTCTCTTCTCTTTTACTTTAATTTTAATTTAATTACCTTACTTTAATTGATTGTTATTTATGTTTTATTGATTATGTTTTAACTGTAATTGTGTGTTTTTAACGTGTCTGTTTTCCATTGTTGTAAAGCACTGTGAATTGCCCTGTGTATGAATTGTGGTATACAAATAAACTTTGCCTTGCCTTGTCTTGCCTAATACACAACATACTACAGACTGAATGAATGAATGAATAACAACTTGTTTAATGCTATTTTTGCAGTATAGCATTTATAGCTAACAGTATATTCAAGGTGTATTTTCTTTGACTTGTGTGTATAAAGTCCATTTTAAGTTAAGAAACTAGTTGATACATAGAGAAAAACTTCAAAACCTGAAAACCTAAGGTCACACGTGTCAACACACTCCACTCATGGTTGGATTAAAGAACCCTTTAGTTGTTTCTCCTCATGTGAACTGTGTTGGTTCTACCCTCCACCTCACTGCTCATGCTGCTGTGTGATTGGCTCCTATCCCAGGGTTACCTCGGCGACGACAAAAAATACATCGCCACTCAGGGTCCCATGGTGAACACGGTGAACGACTTCTGGCAGATGGCCTGGCAGGAGGAGTCACCGGTCATCGTCATGATCACCAAACTAAAGGAGAAGAACGAGGTAATGGGATCTGATGAAGTGTATTAAACTTATCCATTAAAGTTATTACCAGTTCTTATTACCAGTCACAAAACATTATTTCACTTAATATGCTCCCTTCTTTAAATACCTTTCTTTGTGCAGTTTGCATGTTCTCTCCTTGTTTGTGTGGGTTCTCTCCGGGTACTTCAACTTCCTCCCACCGTCCAAAGACATGCACTGATAGGCTAACTGGTTAATCTAAATTGCCCGTAGGTGTGAATGTAAGAGTGATTAGTTGTTCATCTCTATATGTCAGCCTTGCGATGAACTGGTGACACATCCAGGGTGTACCCCGCCTTCGCCCGAAACATAGCTGGAATAGTAACACCATTGTGTAGGAGAGGTTAGAAGCCATAAAAGACATATACCTCCCCAAGCAAGTAAACAAAACACAAAAAAGAAAAAAAGACTAAAAATTTGATAAAATAGAAAAAAAAACTAATTATATGAAACACTACAATTTTTCATAAATTAGAGTCCTTTTGCTTTTTAAATAAGGATAAAGAAGATGTTGATTGAAGTTCAAGATATACAGCAGATTATTCCACAGATGTGGTCCATGATATTTTAGAGAATATTGACTGACAGAAGTCCGGCAGTAAGGAAGATAAAATTTGCTAGAGTACTGTGTAGGATAATTGTGAATAACAGTAGGCGCCAGCGCCCCTGCAACCCTAGTGGGTATAAAGTGGTTCAGAGGATGAATGAATGAATGTTTTGCTGTTTTTTTTTTTTTTTTTAATCCTAATTTCTGTTTAAAGTGTTAACATCAAACCAGGGACAGCAGTTGAATATTAGTCCTGCTGGCTAACTCTGGCTCATTTACAGCTTTTTAAGTTTTGATTAATGACCACTCTCCCTGACAAATAAAACAATAAATGGAATTAGATACATGAAATCTGTCTGTAGCATTAGGATAATGGTGACAGATTTACAGTAATTTGCTTTTACATACATCCATAGTTCATATATATGCACAAGTAAAGCGCCATTAAGCAGTGGCTCTGTAAACCGTTTAACTCTGTGTCTGCAGAAGTGTGTTCTGTATTGGCCGGAGAAGAGGGGGATCTATGGGAAGGTCGAGGTGTTGGTTAACAGCATCAGAGAGTGTGAACACTACACCACTCGCAGCCTCACATTGAAGGTGACTGCACTTTTTGGAAACTTATTCTGTTATTTTTGTGTCATGGAGCAAAGGAAGGCATTTGTCTAAAGTTGGGGCTAATATTTTCACAGTGTGGGAATCAAACCCGTATGCTGCAGCATTACTGGTACACATCGTGGCCTGACCACAAAACCCCAGACTCTGCAATGCCGCTGCTGCAGCTTATGACAGATGTTGAGACGGACAGACGGTCTGCTGCCTCTATGGGTCCAGTTATAGTCCACTGCAGGTACAAACGACAGACAGAGTGGATCTGCATTTTATACTATAAAGAACTCTATTACAAACTGTCCTTTGTTTGCAGTGCTGGGATTGGACGGACAGGTTGTTTCATCGCCACAACGATAGGCTGTCGACAGCTGCAGCTGGAGGGAGTGGTGGATGTGCTGAGCATCACCTGCCAGCTCCGAGCTGACAGGTAACACAAAAAACAAAACAAAACACTTGACTATGTGACTTCCAGTTGTGGGTGTTGTAATTCTGTGCAATCGTTCCATTATTTTACTTCTAATCATAATCATAGCTGTTTTAAAATATGCACAAAATGTTTTATGTGAATTCTCCCCATTTAATATAAAATAAGTCATAGCTAAAAGCAGGTAGATTTAACAACTCATTACTGGATAATAAAATTGAAGGTCACGCACTGTCAACTCTTGCCTTTCTCTGATGTAAATTGTACATTAATCAAAGTGTTAATAGTCCATAGAAGAAATGGGCATGAAGCCTTGTGTCTGTCTCCATCTTGGATTTGTAGAACCAGAAGTGACCATGTTTGGATGAAATGGTGGAGCTGGGAATAGAGCAGCTAACCTACTGAAACCACTGCACACACTACTACACCCTTTTATATTAAACACCACAAAACTTCATGAAACATTTGCATGACTTGTCAGTGTAACTACAGTCACAACTACATTAAGGCTGTCTGTTAGGAAAATGGGTATGATTTATTCACAATTCTGACAAAGCTCAATCAGGAGACGCAGACAACACTGATCTGTTGCTCACAGTGGGACTCAAACCTTATTATACTTCAAACAAATAAGTGGTGTAGAAAATAAAAAATCCATGTACTGTTGTCACGAACAAGGAAATGAGTTCTAGACGCCAAAGAAAAATCTTTTCTTTCTCTTCAGGGACAATAAAGCTAAAAACAGGCTATAAAATGTGTCATTCACTCCTCATACAGTTGTCATGGACAGAAAAATTAACTATAGAGACTAAATGTTTTTTTTTGTAAACAGGTTTACTTGTACTATAAACCTGAGTATTTTAACATGGTGGTCTACACCTCACATTTACTTACTTCAATAGAGCCTTTGCCATTGGCTTTATTTTTCATCCCTGGAAGCTACTGCATGATTTAAACACATTTGATTTTACTTTAATCATGGTCTGGACACAGCAAAGTTTAATTAAATGTGGATGTGTCCATATCAATAATTTCCCATGCTCACATCCTGCATACAGTATCTTGATTAAAAAAAATCATTCTAACTTCAGAATCCGAAAAACTAATTATATTTCTGTTTTATTTCTGTGCGTGTGCAGAGGAGGTATGATCCAGACAGGTGAGCAGTATGAGTTTGTCCATCACGCCTTGAGTCTGTACGAGGCCCGCCTGTCTGCAGAAACCGGACAATGAGGGAGCATCGCCACTGGTTCTTCAGCTCTGAGCTGGAAGTGTGCTTACATAGTGTGTCCTTAGCAGGTATGATCTCTGGGTTCAGTGAGTTCTCTGAGGTTATGGAAATGTGGAGGTTTTTGAGTTTGGCAGACAACATGAAGACTACAGTGAGCGAAGCTTGACGAAGGCAAAGGAAAAGATCTCCAAATGGAATGTGTTGGAATTCTTCTTTTGCTCTTTCCGCTCTTTGTCATCAGAGATTGATTCTTCAGATGAACTCAAGAGACTTCATTTTTCTCAGATGATTATTGGATCTTGTCGTTTATAACTAAACAGACTGTCCTGTTACCTCTTTTCTGTCATGGAGACATAGATGATAAAATGATGGTACATGTTTAAGTGACACTGTTGTGTTTCTGTGTCTTATAGATAATACAGATATTTTGTAACATGGTGTTCTCATATGAAAGACTATTGGAAAATGACTGTTCGCTGATTCGGCTTAGCTATTTTACAAACTTCTCCAGCTTGGTACCGTTTATGGCCTCAGCACTCTTTACATTACCAGTTCACATACTTTTCTCTCCAGCCTGTCTTACTCTGATGGCCAGTTTGACACAATGAAACTGGCCAAGAGTTGCTCATATTTCATATTATTAGCAGTGTTTTTCACATAGACCTGATCCCAAACTAAGTGAATATGAAATACTGTAAATATATATGGGATCTGAACTCCTGCCAGTCAGAAAATCCACTTAAAATTTGCTGGGATTTCAGTCAAGTGTTGCACAATGTTATGTTTTTTAATGATACAAACCCATATCACACAGGGGACATATAGTTAACATCAGTACTATATCCTTATCCCTGTAAGAATACTACAACTTAAAATATTTTTTGCCCTTTGCTAGTCTGGAGTGTACTGTGCTCAATGTTCCAACGTCACTGACTAAGCAACATAATTGTGACATCGACAGCTAATTGGTAAATAATTGTTATAAGGGGATGGGATATTAGTGAATTTAAGCAATGGTGTGTTTTAAAATGTTAATATTCTCATGTTATTTGTAATTCGTAATTTATTAGTTTATTGTATTGTGGACAATCCCAATGAATGAACTGTATCAATAACAGTAAAAAGGGCAGCTTTAGCCAACATGACTAGTATCCTGATGACAATAGGCACCCTATGTAAATATTCTTTTTGCTCCCAGTGGATTTAAGGAGAAACATGAGAAACTGGTCTTCCAAAAATAAACAGAGCATACTTTGAGCTCTAAAACTTTCCTCTGGGTAAATACATAAGAAGGGATACCAAATAAATCACTCATCAAAAATCATCTTATTACCATGAGCAATTTCAATGACCAGTTCCATTTTAATATCACCAGGACAAGCATTGCTTTCTTCCACTGTTCACTAGCAAATGCGCCTGCAAAATAATGCATCAGTTGTTGAACCAATTCACAAAAGTTCAACATCAGCCAGTGACCGAAGAAGGGTTGTGTTAGACAAGACTGTGCAAATACAAAACATCAAGACACGGGATGAGGATGAAATGTAAATGCAAATGTATGGTATGAAACAAAACATACATTTACAGCCCAATTCTTCCTCCTTTTTTGTCCTCTTCTTAATTTAGGAAGGTGTTTGGCCTCATATTATAAAAGCTAAATCACTTTTAATATTTTTAAATCAGGACTGTGAAATGCATTTATTTGTATTACATAGTTTTAACCAGAGATATTACAACACTGCCTGGTAATGTGTGGAGTGCTAACCTCACAGTTGTGGCTAACTTTAGCCATATGACACATGCTAATAGCTAAAACACCAATGTCTCATCAAATAAGCTTCTGCTGTAAAAACCCGATGCTTTGTTCTTGTGGTGCAGCAGCTCCTGTAGAGGCAAATCTTAGCTTTAGTCGTTTACTTCTGATGCTTTAATGTTGACATGACGTTGACCTATGTGCTCATACTATTACAAGCAACCTTTGCAATATTTTTCTTAACACATTGCTAAAAATTGATGCTAACAATGAAAAGAGTTGCTGGGGTTTTACTTCCCAAGTATTAATGAAATAACTGTTTGCACAATAGAGACACATTAAAAATATAACTATTAAGCCTAATGTTGGGGGTAATTGGACATTGATCACCGTAGATAAAATTAATATTTGAATATTGTTGAATGTTTTCAGCAGAGGGCCACAAAGAAATACACTTATTTGGCAAATATTTAAGTAATTTGTGCTCCTTTGTTTAGAGTTGAGGCTACACTCAGTAAAGTAGTTAATGTTACCCCGTTATTTGTTGCTTTATACCAAAATGTGAAATAATTTATGTCATGATGGTGCAGTCATCTCACTGATGTGCGGTTGTAAATTATGTTATCCAGTGAGTAAGTTATTTTGGTGAATTAAAGTAATAATAACTTTATTTTTATACAGTTTTTACATGTTTTGATGTGTTTAGCAGCTATCAGCCGCTTGTCGATTAGTATGAAAGCTCTCTGTTTGGGATACAAACCTCACTATCTCTAAATTATCAACTTATCAGGAGCTGGAAGGAATTAAAGTTAACTTTAAGTTTGAGAAAGATCCAAATTTATCCACACTTGTGCCCTTTCCACCAAATTTATTATCCAAGGTTTTTTCATGTCAGACAAGCAGACACACCTCTAAAGCTAGACCTGTTTAAACGGCCTTATCTTTGTGACGGAGCAGTGATTTAGAGAATTATTTTTTTAGAATAAGTGTGAAACTAAGAAAAAACAAACAGGGTGTTATTTTCAGTTCCTGGGATTTTGACTTGTTTTGGAGATCTGAGGTTTCTACAGTAATGCCAGTGATGAAGAACATACATCTAAGCTGATCTCTGTGTGAATGGGTGAACCTTGTACAGTACATGATAAAGTGCTATTAAACTTGATGTGGGAAGTTACATTTTAATCCACAGACCACAAACTCTGATATCTTGCTGCTAAAATCGGGAGAGTTGGGATCAGATTGTTGTCAGACAATAAATAAGAGAGACTTTGAGAACTGTTCTTTTTCTATGTATCAGATTATTTTTTATTTATTCCTTTACTTGCGATACAATCCAGTGACTCTAGACCTACATGTCTTCGTCTACATGTCCAACACATTTCTGGGGACCACAGTCGACCCACGCTTCCCTTCAGTCAACTTCAGGAATCTGGTCAGTTTCAAGCTCTTCATGGCAGATTACTGTGCATCTCTAACACTGTCGAACCTTGTTATTCTTTGTTGGAACTGACTGAAATGAAAGTGCGTTGATCCCAGCCTCTACGCCCTCTGCAGCAGTGGCTACAACAACACATACTGCCTCTGACGTAGTATTGTGAATTTACACTGTACGTGGTGATTCATGTCCTGTATTTTATTACTGTTGACTGTTGATGGAGATTAAAGGGATGTTGGAGATTTTCACAGCATAAAAATATGGCCAAAGATAAAGCAACAAATTGACACTTAATGTTATGCACCAGATTTAAAGTTGGAATTTTTAGTTAAAGAAAACAAAAGCACCCATTGCAACTAAATGCTTAATAAAACAACAATTATTTCAACTAATTTAACTTTGCATATAATAATAGATAAATGTTTTGCATGACATTATTTAGATTTTAGCTAAAGTTTCATTAGTTTTACATAAATAATTTTAGAACTTTTATCAAGAAATTTAAATCTATTGAATAATATTGAATGTGGCTTATTTATTTCCATTAAACTTGATAACATCTCTGATTGTTTTTAAGATTTTATATACATGATAAAAAAAAAGTAGCTCATGAGTTTTAATCATTAAAGTATCATTAAACTTTATATTTAGCCTCAAAATTAGGTGGAATTGCAAATAATTGAAATCACTGAATTTTGAAACAATTTTTCAAAAAGCTGTTTCTTTACACTTTCATTGTTAAAGTCTTATTGCTTTTTCTACTGGCATTGCTTAAAATTCAGTCTATAAATGATTTAAATATGTTTAATTGAACCTTATATTTGTTAACTACATTTAGCCTATTTTAGTCCGGAAAAGTTGCATGCATATACTAAGTATTAATTCAATCTCACGTTTTACTGTTTCTGACATTGGTAATGTTAGGATTTACTATAGCCTTCATTTTGAGCCTCTCTGCTCTTTGTTAGCAATGGGAATTTAATGATTGAGTATATTTTGTGGATATGTGTAAAAAGAAACTAATAAACTCAAACTGTAAAACCGAAGTCAAAACATATGCAAATAGAAATTATAAGTTATTATTTTTAAATAACTATAAACTCCAAGGCTAATTTTTCCATGCCATAAGCACTAAATTCAATATTTGAGCCTGAATTATGTTAAAAATTAACTTATATTCTGTATAACTTCTAAATGCCATAAAGAACAACGGCATTACGATGGAAAATGTTGCATCCCTTTAAACTCCAACTGTGTGGACATTGTAGATCAGAGTACATCTAATGCTACTTACACTACGGTACGTGGTTCTTTTATAATTGTACAGTATTACTTATCAACTTGAATGTTGTTATAGTTCAGAACATTAGCCACTGAGTAGTGCTGTAACCTCTTAATCTACTCTCTATATTACCTGTAATCTGTACATAAAAACCTCTGGGCTCTGACTCACGCTGTCTGGGAATCTGTCACTGCTTTTGTTTCTTGGATGTGGAGATTCTGGGAGAAATGGAACAACACTGACTCACCACTGCTGAGGTGTAGTTCACAGCTGAACTTGGCAAAAACACAACTCACAGTCCTGCTGATAGACGGTTGAAATGATTTTTAATATTCAGGGATGATGTTAAGTTTGCTGTTTGGTTTATTGTCAAAATAATGAAAAAGAGCACAGAAAAGTCAGGAATGAGGGATGGATGGTGTGACATGCTGAAGTGAAGGTGGAAATGAGTACCAGTGTAAAAGAGTAATCATGAATACAGCGAGTTACAGGGACGTGTGCTACTACGACTCTTTAACATACTCTATATCAGGAGGGTTGATCTGGCATGAGAACCTGAGCCAGTTAAACATCTAACATACTGTAGATTACACAAAAGTTTCAAGTGAACTAAACCAACATTTTGAGTGCTGATAACTTAAATACACTCACTTTTAACAGTACTGCTTAAAACTACCCATGATGCAGCACTTTCTGTAAAATACTTTAGTTACACTGGTTCCTGGCTCATTTAAAATGATCATCAGTGGAAAAGGAAAGTTTAGAGACCAATGTTTTATATTTATTTAATGACACAGTTTGTAGAAATTCACTGAACAGAAGATCACAAGACAAATTAAGACTCTCTTAGACTCATCCATAATATGTCATTTATTTTTATTTAATATATACTATTTTTAGATGTGTCTCTTCCTCTCTATAAAAACCATACTATTGCATTTTATTTTCATGTTTCTTTTTACATTTGTCTTTACATACATACTTTAACATTGAGCTTACTGCACTTTGTATGTAATACAAAGATATGATTTTGGTCCATATCAAACAGCCCAAGTCATTTATAAAGACTAGAATATGTTTCAGGTTAATCAGATTTGGGCTGGACATTAAAAATGACTGTAGTTATCATTTTAATATTGACCTAATTTTTTGTTATCGGGTTGTCAGATTGATCTAGTAGTTTCAAGCCAAATGACAAATGAATCTGATTTAATATCTGATCTAATAAATATGAATGAGTCTCAGACTAACAGGAAGACTATTGGTTCTTGTAATCACAGTGTTCCATGATTGTAGATGGTGACGTGAAGTCATACTGCATGAAGCTGAAAACATCCCTAAAAAACTATGAGTGTCACATATCAAGAGAGTGAGAGGAGGAGGGGAGAAGGAAGGAAGGAAAAAGGTGTGGATCACTAAAAGTAGCTCTAACAACTGAAACAAAGGCAGCGTGGCCTTTAACTCAGCTCTGGCCTGAAATGTTAAATAACAGAAGTCAAACGCAAACTCTGCAGGTCAGATTAAACCTATGGGCTGGAAGGAGCAACACGTTTACAGATGATTAATGTTTCACCACATGTACAGTTTACCTCATATATGTTAAAAACAATACAAAATGATTTAGTCTCACAAGGTTATGTTTCAAAGGTATAAACGTATGAATGAATGTGTAGTTATGGTCACTGTTATTAACTTACTACATTGTGATCCTTAGGCTATATAACTTAATGAGGCGGAACTAGATTATTCCTTTTTCTTTTTTACCGTTATTAACATCAGCATCATAAATAAATGCATTTATACTTCAAGCAATATTACATGCTATCAAAATACCTTTTATGTAGTCAACACTTACAGTATTTGTGTAAGATTATCACATGACACTTGACAGAATTAAAACTGCCAGACAAACATAGTAGAGTAAATGGTTTTTGCCTCCAAGATGTGGTGAAGAAGAAGTAAAACGCTGCTTAAAATTCTGGAAATACTCAAAGTGTAAAATCTTCTTATCGGTACTAAAGTTTAGTAAAGTTTTGTTTATTTAGGAACTCCATCAGGTATAATAAGGCTGCAGCTATTCAACCTAGGACCCAGCATATGTTAAAAATAACATATTGTAATAATACTGCAACTAATAATAGTCATTGTCATCTTTGTTTTCATCCTCATCATAATCGTCCAACAATCCAGTGTTCAGACATCATATCATCTTCAAATTCTGAGCATATCAAACAATCACCATTAATTAAATATTTCAGTGATCTATAATTTCCTATTTTATATGTTTCATGGTATTAAATATTCTGTTTATTTTGCCGTGTATTTATTTCCTTCATCTGCAATCCAAAGAAGCACAGTACTGCAGTAAAATTACATTCCACCACCGTCATTAATGTAAATGTTTTAGGTCATTGTCGAGTTCATCTGTAATATTTATAATGGTGAAGAAACAGACACAATGGCTTCTGGTTTCACTTTGAAGCAGGGGTGTGGAATTGGGTAGGGACGCTAGGGACGCACCCCTACCAATATCCAGCCAATACTGTTTAGTCACTGTTGAAACAACGCTGTCCATAGTGTTTAGTCAATGATTATGGCACACAAAAGGTCTCTGCTAGAAGTCCCGCCTCTAACCAAAATATCGCTCTCCTATTGGCTCTGCGGTTTTGCTAACTACATGTGATTGGCCATCAACGCTGTCACTCCATCTGCTTGTAAAAGCTACTTGCAAACTGCTAGTTGGACAGTTGGACCACTAGCATAAGCTGTCAGCATGATTGACATTTGTTCAGCTAGACGGATTTTAATATCATTGGTGTCATTTAATTTTTTACATTTACATTTGTATTTGTGTGTGCGTGTGTGCTTGGTAATTAGGATTTGAAGGATGTCAAAGAAAAGAAAACTGGACAGAAGACACTTCTTAAGGAGTCAAAGTGTAAGTTACTTCTAGGGTAAAAAAAAACTGTAGAGGCTCAAAAATACACATATTGAATAAAAGACAATATTTAATGCCACACTTTTTAAAGTTATTTTTACTTATTTTCATGTATTTCTATGGAAGAGGGCAACTGTTTAAAAAACACAAATAAAGTAAATTTGTGGGGAAAGTAAAATAAAACCTCAGATTCTAAATGTGATTCTAGATGTGATTTTATCCATATTTTTTGAGGAATAAATTACTAATAATTGAAAATAAAAGCCTTTTTTTTGCTCAGGCACTAACTGTACCATCAAACTCTATGATCATTGTATTCCTAATCTGTTCATGTTATGCATCAATATATTTATGTCGGGTGACAGTAAAGAGGAAGGAGGAGATGGAGGAGGAGAAGCTGGAGGAGAGGCTGGAAATTCACAGGTGAGGTTAAATAAGGATGGATATATTAGTCATGAGATTAACATTGCAGAACACATTCAATTCTTGTATTGTCTTAAAATTTTCAGATATGCATTATAAACATGTCAATTACTGAACATTTTTTCTGACTATGATCGTTTGCTCGTTTGATCAGCTCTACATGACGTGAAATTATGATTGCAAATGCAAAAAACACCCAAAAAAACCCATGAACTTTCAGGAGTGTTGCCTTGGAGCACTTTTGTGTCCCCACCAGTGTCAAAATCAAACCTACTCCCTTGCTTTGAAGCCAGTTTGTTTAACCCTACAGGCCATGTCAAAGCTCTATTTCTGTTGTTATTCACTTGTAGTTGATGGCTCCAGATCATCAGAGGTTCATATGATTTCATTTGTCCCTTGTTTCTCCTGACCAATGACATGACTTATTTGGTTTTTATCCCAGAGACTTAAGACCTGCTTGTCACTTGCACATGTATGACTTCCTCTGATACACTACCTCTGATATAAGCGTTTTTACTTACATACAGCATCTGTATGTTTCTTCCTTCACTGGTCAAAAACATTTAAATATCCATCACAAAAACACTCATTATTTTAACTGAGGGCCATGTTGTCACATTTTGATCTTGACAATAAGTTTTAATATTATTACAAATTCTTGTTTTCTGTACCTAGAAAGATATCCCTGATTTTAATCTTAAAGCTTATTATCATAGTGAAATGAACACAGAGTAAATTTACATATAACATTTTTTCTAAACATCAGAAAAAAAGTGATCAGAGGACAACGCTGTCACCAACTCTACATCATGAGTTTCTCGGTGGAATTAATCAAACATTGGTCTCTATTTATAACATTCTCTGGTCTTGGTGCAGCTAGGTGTGCTGCTATTGTGGTCAGGCCTATTTATAGCCCTCATCCAGCGTTAGGTTTGTAGTCATGCCTTTACACTGACTCAAAAAGCTGTTGGCTTGATTGAGGAAGTCCGTTAGTGACTCCCAACCTCGACACTATAGAGTCTGACCAAGCGAGAGACAGACAGAAAGAGAAACAGACAGACAGAGAGAGACAGACAGACAGGAAGAGAGACACACAGTTGGTGAGGGAGTCCAGAGAAACGAGAGGAAAGACTGAGTCAACGTCTGAGAGCTTTGAGTTGAGGATGGACATTAGACAGAGGAGACAACGCACCAAAAGACAAAATATCTGGAAACAATGATCAGCTTTTAATAAGCTTTTTGACAAATTGAGGATTACTTTATTTCTTACAGGAGAGGGGACATTAACCAGTTGTTTTCCAGCTGTTTTTCTTTTTCGTTTTTAACTCTCAGAGAGGACTATTTTCCCAGTCTACCATCCAGAAACTGCCAATACAACCGTATTTTCTACCTCAGCCTCAGGATTATGGTGATGTGTGCTCTGCCTGAGGATCTGAAGGAGGATCATCATCATGCTGAAATGTAAAGTTCACAGTTACCTCTGCTGCCTGTGGTTCACCTCACTGCTGCTGCTCCAGGTGAGTCAGACCTGCTGCTCCCCCTCAAAACCACCGGCCAAGGAGTTTAATTAGTAGGAGATGCTAAACAAATGCTACATTTTTCCTTTATATCAGAATGAGCCAGGGATCTACAACTGAATAAAATGTTATATATACAATGGAATGGTTGTAAATTACGTAACAGAGTGTAGCAATGCATTATTTTTACCTTTACTGAAATAGACATCACATGCAATGAGACAAAAAATGAACAAATAAAGCAAGTTGTCTGAGAGGCTTAACTGAGATAAGGATTATTGTAGTTGTATTTTATCTATCTATCTATCTATCTATCTATC
>JAPQRP010000005.1:13873798-13889850 GCA_037367295.1 Apogon hyalosoma
TGTGTGTGTGTGTGCGTGTGCGTGTGCGTGTGCGTGTGCGTGTGCGTGTGCGTGTGTGTGTGTGCGTGTGTGTGTGTGTGTGTGTGTGTGTGAGTGAAAATGCTCTTACTTTCACTATTAAATGAAACTGAGAGCTCTAATGTTTACAATTTTATTTCACCAAACATTTTCCTCGGAGATGTTGATTCACTGCTATCCTCCAAGGTTTTAATGATGTGTTGAACTGGTTTTAATCTAATTGTAGTTTGCCATCTCCAGATCTGGTGTTTATTTTTAGTGTTTGACTCTTTGTGTACGTGTCTGTTACTAGAGCCGTCAGCTGTGAGTGGCCTGACAGTGAGCTCCAGGACCTCCAGGAGCCTGGGCCTCACCTGGCGGGCTGGCCCCGGAAGAACTCAGCGCTTCAGAATGCAGCTGTGGGAGCATCTTAGTAGCCAAGGCCACTCAGGTATATCTGCCTTGTTTAATGCACAACACAAACAACAGGATTATACAAGAAATGATGGTACATCACCAAAAATGTTTTAAAAAGGCCATATTATGATTTAAAGAGATGTTAATTATTAAAATGTGGTATTTCATATTCACAGACAATTTTTAGGAATCTTTGACCATGAAATTTGAAGCTTTTTTTTTTTTCACAAAATCTCCATTGAATATTTGTAATTTTCAAAGGCTGAATCTTAGCATTTTTGGTGACATGGTGATCTTTTAGTCCAAGCCACAAGCAGAATGTTATGATTGTTTTAGATTTGCACAGTGTTGACATGCAAGTGATATGAAGTTACTAAGAGACACATGCTCTTAGGTTTTAAATTAAAGGGGCATTGAATAGGATTTAGTAGCATCTAATGGCTTGTGTCATCTTCCACAAAATTGTGAAACACCTGAAAAGGCCACAGTGTTTTGTTTGTCCTTTCTGAGCTACTGCAGAAACATGGCAATAAAACATGAAAGGTAACCCACTCTCTGTGTCGGAAGATCATTCTAAGGTTATAAAAACACAATGAGTCTTGTTTTTAGTTGAATATATACTAATCACAACATAGTTAATAATATTATATTCCATCTATGCAACTAGATGCTGCTAAAACCTACACACTGCACTTTTGAATCCTTTTCTACCTATTTTTTTCTTGATTGACAATCTCTCAGAAGTAGTTTATC
Source organism: Apogon hyalosoma (assembly GCA_037367295.1). Lineage (NCBI taxonomy): Eukaryota > Metazoa > Chordata > Actinopteri > Kurtiformes > Apogonidae > Apogon > Apogon hyalosoma. Next base: position 13,874,966 of record JAPQRP010000005.1, read on the forward strand.
TCATAATGTTTATGTGACAGTTGTGTCTGTTTTTTCCAGGCCTTTTAAGGAATGAGACACTGGAGAGCACGGCAACACAACGCACACTCCTAAACCTAACTCCAGGAAGGCTGTACAACATTACCATGGTGACGGAGGCTGGTGGAATGCAAAACAGCAGGACGATTGAGGCTCAAACAGGTAGATAGAAGGACAGAAAGGAGGATGAGAGGACAGAAAGGAGGAAGGACATGAACAAGTTCTATATGTGTTTGTCTTTCTTTTCTGTAGTTCCCTCTGCAGTTTCCGACATCATCAGTGATGACAACGTCAGCATGAGTGATCAGTTGCATTTCTCCTGGCAACAGCCTGAGGGTGACCTGGATGCACTCATTGTAACTATTTCTTTCAATGGCACAAACGTCTGGGAGACAACCCTTCCTCCAGATGCCACACAGGTCACCAGTGATCACTTGACTCCTGGGTCGGCCTATCAGGTGGTGGTAATATCAAAGAGTGGAGGGCTGACAAACCAATCAGAAATTACTGTTAGGACAGGTAAGGAGCTGCTCTGGTCTTTTCTTCAATTTTCTCCCTTTTCTTCATTTTATTTTTCCTCCTTATAACTACATAATTATAATTAGACACAACGATATTTTACACACACACACACACACACACACACGCACACACACACACACACACACGCACATTGTCTATCTATCTGTGTGTGTATATAGAGCTGTACCTATATATGTATATTAAATATAGGCTATTTTGTAATATTGATTATTTCTTTCCTGATACTTTTTCTTATACTATACTTGCAACTGTAAGACACAACAATTTCCTCTGAGATTAATAAAATATTCTGATTCAGATTCTGATTTTTGCCCCGTCTTCAGTTCCAGCTGCGGTGTCCGACCTCACCTTGTCTCAGTCCTCCTCTGGTGGCCTCATGCTGTCTTGGTCACCCCCTACTGGCTTCTGGGAGACCTACAGGGTGTTTCTGTTTGATGGATCCCAACAGTTAGTCAACACCACTGTCAGCCAGGAAGTGCTCAACTTCAGCTTCCCAGGGATTGATCTAATTCCTGGAAAGTTGTACCAAGCTGTGCTGAGGGTGGAGAGTGGAGGACTGACAGCTGATAGTATCTGTGAAGGATCAACAGGTCAGATGCATTTTTGTTACATGATGGAAATCTTGCATAGACACCCATGTGAACACAAACACACATCTTGAAGTTCCCATTGGTTTTTAACAGACTTCACTGATAAACAAAAAATGTAATCATGAGCCTGACCTGTGCCCTTTGTGAAGATGGTTTATATATGTTCTACTTGACCTGTGACAGTAAACCAGTGAATATAGTCCAGACAAACCTGAACACACCTGGTCTCTGTCTCTGCAGCTCCTGCTCCGGTGTTGGATCTCCACATCCGCCATGCAGACGAGACCTCAATCAGTGCCATGTGGAGCCATGCTCTCATTGGGTCACGTGACAGCTACTTCCTGACCCTTCACCATGGTAACCATTGAGTCCAATTAAATCATAAATAAAATCTGGAAAGTGTCACATGAGTGAACCTCTATCCTAGTTATCTCTTTAATATGTCCTAGGTAACAAAACTGTGAATACCAGGGAGGTGGAGCCTAACATGAGGGAATGTACCTTCAATGTGCTCACACCTGGGAGGCATTACACTATCACTGTGACAACCAGGAGCGGGAAACTGAACACTTCTGTGTCTGTAGAGGGGAAGACAGGTGTGTGAGCCTTGAAATTTACCACTATGATGGTTTCATTCATTGTAAATGGTTAAAGTTATTCATACAGGAGTGTCATAGTCATACATAGAACATATTCTATATAATAGAAGTAAACATGGCTTCTGTGACCTTAACCTACTGGGTTGTTGACCATTTTGAAGCCTCAAGTCTGGCATGTGATTGCTTTGTTCTTTTTTGGGGCCAAATGTGAGAATATGAGAAATTCACTAAGCTAATGTTAGCACCATGCTACCTTACACTAATCACTGATTACACTGCTCACTAGCAAATAATATGTTCAATAATTTCATGCAATACAGTTGTATTAGTATCAGTAATACATAATAGTGATGGACTACAATAACAATTTAATGCTAACATTACCTAAATGTTAGAGGCTGAGGAGAATAAGAAAAAGGTTTTTTTTTAAATCTTGGTTTGTCTCCTTCACCACACTTACAGCAGAGCTTTCAGGGAAAAAAAATGTTTTATTCAATAAACAGAAGCTCTGAGAGTCCGACTCAGCCTGTCAACCACACCTGTCAGTACCAGGTCACGCGGCATATGAAAACCATCTATCAGCCTATAAAATGCATTAATGGAGCAATAATTGATAGGATTATAGAACATGTATTAAAGTGGTTGAATAAAACAAATAAGACTGAAATGAATTTAGAAAAAAATATTGACATAGTAGTTTCAGAAGGAATTCAGTGGAAGTCTTCTGACTATCAGTGGTTTTATTAAAATGTGGAAGATGTGGTTGTTAATAGAAAGTGAAACTGCATGTCTCCATGTTGCAGTTCCTATGGCACTGACAACCCTCAGGCTGAGTAGCTCAGGGGTTGACAACCTCCGAGCATCATGGGAAAAACCCCCAGGAGATGTAGAGTCATTCACACTCACTCTACTTCAGGATAGGTGTGTATGTTTGTAAATCAGTCCGTGCTGGCTTTTAATTAAATAAAGTTCAGATACGGTTTTATTTATGCAGAGGAGACACTAACCTGAGCTTTTCCACAGTGTTGTAGTTCAGAACCACAGCGTCCCAGCTGGTTCATCCTCTCTGCTGCTCACTGATCTGACACCCGGCGTCCTCTACAGGCTGCAGGCTGCCACTGTCAGTGGAGGAGTCCAGTCCAAAACAACTAGTCTGGAGGCACGAACTGGTGAGAAACCCCACCTACCAGTTATATTCAGTCTGTTATCCTTCTTCCTCTGAATATGCAGTTTATGTTTACTGCACTAGTCATGCACTGTTTGACACATTCATGTATCAGTGAGTTAAATCTGTAAAAAGTAATAAGAGAAAGAAAGATCATGTCATAGGTTGCAGATTTGTTTTAAGCCATATATAATTCCAGCTCATGATGATAAATTAACATTAATGTGTGTGACTTCCAGTGTTTTCATGTAGGAGACTGTGGTGGGGGTTTTGGGTGCCTCCTTTAAAAAAAAAAAAAAAAGTTACATCATTCAGTAAACAATAACATCAGTATTACAATTACCTGTACAAACTTTTGGAAAAGCAAAGGATAATACATTAGCAATATCCAAAACGCAAAAGAGAGAAAGTCCACTGGAAACCAACTGCAGCCATCAGTTCTGGGAAAAGTAATTTAACTGGTTTTCGTCATTGCCCAGTTGGGCCATCAGTCAAACACACATTGATTTTATTATTTCACAAGGTGTAGATACTGCTCTTGTTTTAAATACTGTCTCATCTGTAAAGAATTTCTAATGAAAAACAGAGCATCGCATTTCATTTTTGCACAACACAAACAAACTCTTAATTTCCAACTACTATCAGGATTCACTCTGACATTAATGGGGGTTTCTATGAATAATCAGAAACTAAAATATTGACAAATAGGATTTTGTTTACACCAGCAACTATGAACATGGTGTCTATTTATATAAAAGGTGACCAGATACTAGCATTCATAGTACATCAACACACACTCACTGACCCGTTATGTAAGGCTGTTTGATAGCCGGTCTTATTGTGCAGAGACAGTTTTCCCATAGGAGACTTCTGTTGTTTCCCGTCAAAACGGAAAAACCCACTGACCCCTCGACTAAACAACCAACAGAACAGAACATAAACAAGGTTTAGAAATTCTCTCCTCATCGCATCCTCGTATAAGTACGTGAGATAGATTGCAATTATTAATCTCTTTGTTTTCAGTTAGGAGCACTTATTGGGTTAATCATTATTTTTCAGCTGTAATACTAATATATTTATGTCTCAGGAAAAAGAAGTACCTCTATGTATCTGAGATAATTATTACTAATCTGAGTTAACTTTAAAGATGATAAAAAAAATATCTTTACTCTCATTCATGTGATATTGTACATTGCTGCCCATAAAGTTGGAATAAAAATATTTTTACCTCTTCTCATATAATTATTGTGACAATATGATTTATTATTGATAGATAAAGTGTGACTGGGGCTCAGTATGTAATAATTGTACCAGTTCAAAGGGGATTAATAATGGTTATAAATGGGAATAAAAAGAGAAATGAGTTGAGAAACAAAATTATTCAAACTTTATGAGCAACAGTGAATTTCCAAATGAAGAGGATTCCTATCAATCCTACATAACGCAGGCTCCTCCATGCACAACAAACAAGAGTTGTAGTGATGTAGTTTTATGACAAATAATGACAGGGTACATTTACGTAACCATGCAAACATATGTTCATGTTTTCACAGGGTGATAACTTGGATTGTTTCACACATAATAATGTAGATATTAGCATGAATGTTACTGTTTTCACTGTATGTGTATGTGTCGTGTGATAACATCAGAGCGGTTTTAGAACAATAGCTAAAATGTCAAAAATGAAGCCTGGAATGTTCCACATACACAAAGACACTCCCACTGCACCGCTCAAAGACTTCCTGCGGACACACATACACATACAAGTGTACACCTTTTCCTGCTCAGAGCACCTATTGTGTTCCTACAGAATGTCCCAGTTATTTTCAGGACAGTGAATGTGTGTGTGTGTTGTGTCAACCAATCAGCACCTCAGAACTAAGTTGGTGAAAACAATAACAAAGTCCACCTTCAGCCGCCTGAGATAACCTTCTATTCTCTCCATGTAAATGTTAAATGAGCAGCAGATTTCTGAACTGTTAGAACTGAGCTCAGGTGTATGACACACAGCTTTTTTGTCATTCAGTCTGTTTTATTTTACAGGTGTATTTCCATGTCAGCTTTATAATTCTACTCCACTAGTCCTCAGATGCACATATTATTAACAATATTACTCTATTTTTTTTTTATTATTCCAGTACATTTGTCCAACTGCTTCCATTTCTTTTCAGATTACAGTTTTTCATCCCTTTCCTGTCCTGTGAAAAGTTTCCTGTCCAGTTCCTCACAATACATAGATTGCAAATGTTTGTGATAAAGAGCTGACGTCCTGCCCCTTCCAGTTGTGTCCCTTGGAACCTTATTTTGGAGGAAAAATTAGTATTCTAGTCATTGAGAGACAGTTGTTTTTTGATCTCTGAATTATGCCATTATTTGTACGTGTGATGTTTGTCAGTTTAAACGATAATTTTACATGTCAAGAAAGTTGCTGTTTTTCATAAAACTGTTTAAATATCAGACACTGAAAATACAAAATACAACGGCTATTTTCACACTGCAGACAAAAGTGGACCAAATCTTACTTTTTTGCCTCCATGTGATCCACATCTGATTTTTTTTATGATAAACCCATGTAATTTGACAAATGCCAGTAGATGCAGATGTTTGTTTTTCCTTTTAATTAATGACATATTTTGCTGAAAGTTACTTTTCCTTCCATTTTCTCTGCTCTGATATAGTAAGTTTTGAATTTACTCTGAAATTTTCAGATTACATAGGAAATATAGGAAAATATCTGATGTTCACAGACAAATGTAGAGAATATCATAATAAATGGTTATAAAAAAATTCAAGAAAGGTTAAATGTAGAAAAAAATTCATTTGATAGTCATCACAAAAACAGTTCTAGATTTTAAAGGGTTAAGCAACTGATAGTTTACAAAGTATTTCCACTGATCTCAACCTTAAACCCCCACAGCATTAAACTGTAGCACAGTGGTAAAGTAAATCCAAAACCATCATTTAATAAAAAAGCCAAACACTGACACAGACTACTTGTATTTTACAATGTTCAGCTTACAGTTTGCCAGTTACAATAACAACAACAACAACAACAACAACAACAATAATAATAATAATAATAATTATTATTATTATTATTATTATTATATTGACATATGGGTTTGATGGTTGACTTGAGACCTTTTAAGGATTTTGTTATTAGAATAATCCCTCTTTACTGACACCCTCATCTTTTTTTCAGTCCCAGCATCCGTTTCCAGGGTAACTGCTTCCAACGGCGGCAGGTCAGATGCTCTGCAGGTGTCATGGCGTCCTGCGGTGGGTGTGGTGGACAGCTACCTGGTCCACCTTCAGGATGGCAGTCGAATGGTCCACACCCTGGCTGTGTCTCACTCCTCACCCCCAGAGTGCTCCTTTAGCTCGCTGTTTGCTGGACGGCTGTATTCTGTTGTCATAGTGACGAGGAGTGGCAACCTGGAAAACGCCACCACTGTACAGGCTCGAACGCGTAAGAAGAATTGATTTAACTGTATATAGGCCCTGTTTATATGTACACTTTTGGTTTTAAAAAAGACAAAACAAATTCTGATCTGAACATTCTTTCTCTGACTGTTTTGCAGAACCTGCAACTGTACAAAACCCCACAGCTGTTCACTCAGCAAGGGATGACTTTCTCAAGGTGTGGATTCACAATATGCTGACTTATGTTTAGATTCACACTGTAACTTCACTGACATCAACTGTGTAGCAACACAGGTTTAATCACTTTACTGTCTATCACCATAAGATATTAGACACTTAAAGGGCTTGACCTTGGCTCTGGAATGGCTGACTTAAAGACAGTTGGTACATAACCAACCCTTAAATTAATAAAATTTTTACAGACGTGTTTGTGAAATGTCACCCTTATATTGTTTTTTATCCTTTCATTTAATTCTGTTGTTTCACTGTTACAGTAAACATCCTGGTGGGATACTGTCTTTTATCATTTCATTCCTTCTGTGTTACTGCTTTTACTTTGTCATTTTGATGTCTTTTATTTTTTACGTATTTATTTTTTCATATTTAACTTTTAATTAACCAGGAAAAAACTCGTTGAGATTAAAAACCTTTTTTGCAAGAGTGTTCTGGCCAAGACAGCAGCACCAGAAGTTACACAAAATAGATATCCCAGCCATACATTCACCCTAAAAAACTACATAAAACACATAATAAAACTCAGTTCTAAAACCATACATAAATCACTAAACTAAGAACATACATATAAAACACCATTAATAATTTAAAAGGTACTAAAAGGATAACAACAATGTTCCTTAAAAGCATCTCAAAGCCGAATCTGATTCAGTCAGTCAGAAAAACAACTACATCTGGATGTTAATTTCTTTTATCCTATTTTAATTTCATTTGTCTTTTATTTTTGTCATTTTTTTGTTATTTATTTGTATTGCCTCAATTTTGGGATTGTGATGTCACCTATTTTATTGCTTTTACCATCTTCGTTCTTTTGTTTGATTTAAGGAACTGTTATTTTGACTTTGCACTTCTAGCATCTTGTTTACATCATCTGTTCACCCTCCTCCTCTTCTGGGTCGTGCATGTGTTTGGCCTTGTGGTTTTGTCCTTTCTCTTCTTACTCTCCAAGTTGATAATTGAAGTTATTATTATTAAGGGTTTATGCAGCAATATTAGTAGTAAAAACCCAGTTGTACCATTAATATTAGTAGAAGTAGAATTAAAGTTATAACCGTGGTGGTTGTTGTCAGTGTATATCATGTCCTCTGTGTCATATGTGCAGGTTTACTGGCGTCATGCAGCTGGAGACCTGGACCGCTACGTGGTTCTGATTAGTTACAACCACAGTGTGCTTCAGAACAAGAGCGTCTCTGCTGGACACAATGAGTGTGTCTTCTCATCTTTGACACCAGGCAGACTCTACACTATCACTGTGGAAACTTGGAGCGGTGGTTACATCAGCAGAGTCTCCACTGATGGACGCACCTGTGAGTCCGAGTTAAGATGCTCACCTGCAGATGGGCATTTGTGTGTGTTCTGTCAATAATCTGAAGATGAATGTTCTTTTTCCTTTAGTTCCAGCTGCTGTGGGCAATCTGTCGCTAGGAGATGCTGGTACAGGTGATCTGACCATCACCTGGAGCCCTGCCCCTGGAGATGTCGACCACTATGAGGTCTGTGTTTTGCACTGTTTGTGCATTTGTATGTTTCAGGGTAGATTTATCAACATTTGTTAGAATACTATTCCCCGCATTTTGCGTTTTTCAGTCAAAAGCAAGAATTTTCCTATGTTTAATTTACTGACCATGTAGGTTTTCATGAAAGGTCAGAGTTAATTCAAAGGTTACAGAGAAAACTGAAGCGACTTTATCCAGCAAAATATATAATTAACTGAAGACAAAAACAAGCATCTACACTCACTGTTATTTGTCAAACTACGTGAGTTTTATTGGTGAATCAGTGTTACAGAAGATAATGGTGTTTTGATGTTCACTACAGAGCCTTTTAATGTCCAAGTCTGTCACATCTGATGACCATAAACAGATGACAAACTGCATCTTACCTCACTTATTGGAGTGTATTGATAGGATTAGTGGTTAAAAAGTTATTGAACATTTTAGATCAGTAGATGCGTGTGATTATTTAGGTCTTTCAGCCTTGACATGTAAATGATAAACTGATTCATTATTTACCTTTAGACAGACATTACCATTAATGTTAATTAATGTTATGAATATTTGTACAATCAAGTAGAAGGTGGAACAGTATTTTATAGACTATACAATATCCCAAAATTAAATTGATGGTTATAGTGAAAACACACAGATGGCACTTAAGTATTTTTTCACAATAATTTTGAGATACAAAATGTGTTGTACTGAGCAGAAACTGAAATAAATATAAAAGACAAAAAAAAAGTCTGGATATAAGAGAAAAAAACAAAACGAAACATAAAACTTATAACAATGTAATATAATGGTTTTGTGATATCATCAATGCTTTGTTTTTTACCTTTAGAGAAAATGGAAACAATTACAAAATTTGTTGCTTTTTTAATTAATTAATTATGGAAAGACTTATTGCTCATCTGCTACTTTCAGATTATATTTAACAACATCAGTGAGTGGTTTTGATCTTCAGAAAGTAGCTTTAACAGTAACATCACTTGTGTCCAGGTCACTTTGCTCTTCAACGACACTCGAGTTTTCCCTCCTGTCACGTTGGGCAGTGAGGTGCGACGTTACTGTCTGACCTCCCTGACCCCTGGACGCCTTTATAAGATTGTGGTGTCAACTTTCAGTGGGCCGTACCAGAGGCCACAGTTTATTGAAGGGCGGACAGGTGAGGTGATCGTCTGTGCAGCATCCTGAGTCCTGTTTGGGGAATCCAGACCTTCACCCTGTTTCTCTTCTCTCCAGTTCCCAGTGCAGTGGGGAACCTCCGCCTGGACCCTCGGCCTGGACTAATGGACTCTCTGGGTGGGCTGGGGGTCTCGTGGACCCCTGGATATGGAGACCTGGACATGTACATCGTCTCCTTGTCTAATACGGTAAAAAATACTACTGGAAGAATGCATGTGTTTATTGAAATAGAATGTTTCATTTCAAGTCAAGCAATGACTTTTGACCTTAAACACAACAGGCTAAACAAAAGAGCACCGTCATGTTACTACTTGCTTGTGACCTACTTTTATGAGCATGTGAACTTATTCAAAACTTTGATATAGCTGATTGTCAATAAAATTTTATTAGCTACTTACAAACCATTAACTCATACTCTGTTCAACAGTGTTACATGCTGAATAGTGGATATAATGTTGCTTGGTACAGATAACAGGCCAGGTGTATGAATGAAGTTATGGTCTAGCAGATATTAAAAGCTTGTTTCAGGCTTAAAATCTTAAATAATTAACAAAACGACCACTAGTACATTTTTTAGAAGGTCCAAATAAAGCCAAGGAGACTAGACTGACTCCAAGAAAAAAGAGAGATCTATCTTTTTCAGTGAGAATTAGAGAAGAAAAGAGAGGTAGAAAATACATTTCTTGGAGGCATCAGTGGTGAAAAAAAAAAGTGTCTAAAAAACTGTTAAAATGATAATGCACATTTGAAGGTTGACAGACCACAGTAACACACTGTGAAAAACAGGATAAATGATGATGTCTGATGATAAACAACAGTTTTCTTGTCAATTTTCTGCAGGACGGCGTCGTGATCGAGACTCGTCCTGTCCCCAAACACATCTCTTCACTAGAGTTCATGTATCTGATCCCAGGTCAAACCTACACCATGAACGTCCAGTCACTGAGCGGGAAGCTGACCAACAGCAACACAGCCAGTGGCAGGACAGGTGAGACACTGATTGTTTTGTGTCTAAAGATGAACTCATATTCATCAAAACTTACAGGTTTATTTTGCAGCTGTTGTGAAATCTACTTACATTAACCTTAATCTTAAACTGATAATTGAAGGTGATTTTGTTTTGTGTACTCTCCTCCAGCTCCAGCCAGAGTGACGGCCCTGCAGGCTGATAATGACCACACCACCCACAGCCTCACTGTCACCTGGGAGAGGCCGGTGGGGGTGTTTGACAGCTACAGTCTGCAGCTGCAGGATGAAGCTGGTACCATTATGATGAATCGGTCTGTGGTTTCAGAGAGCCGTAGTGAGCGACTGGAAGGTCTGACATCTGGGAAGTGGTACCGTGTGCGAGTTGTCACGCTGAGTGGAGGCATCGCATCACAGGAGGCAACAGCAGAAGGACAAACACGTGAGACTTCAAAAACATTCCCTTTAAGTAATAACTGCTCAGTGGATTTTTAGGAAAGGAAACATCCCTCCTCCACCAGCTTGAATATGAATTATACTAAAGTTTAACAATATTTACATTCTCTGAGATTCTGAATTTTTCATTGTGGAAGGTGGAGAAGGTATTATTTTCACGTTATAATATTAAAATCACATTCATATGCGACAGGTGAATTGTAATAAAGTAAACTCTGGAAACAACAAGAAAAGCTCTCGCACAGTCTCATTTAGCTATAATATAACATTTCAGTCTGTTCCCCATGTTATTATAGTAGGATTTTTTCCAAATTTAAAATCCTACTTCCAGTTGGACTCTCCAACTGGGACCTAGAACCCAACCTGAGCCTTTGATATTGTTTTCATTGAGAAACTCCCAGAGGTAGAAATTACATATATACTTTTTACTATCTATTATCAGGTTGTCTAGCATTTTGCATATTTATCATGTCATATTCAAGTCACAGTTTAGAGCAAATTATTGAATAACGTTTTATATCATGCATTTTGCTTGTCTTTGTCTTTCCTCCAGGTCCTGCTGCTGTCAGCAACCTGACAGTCATTTCAACCAACACCTCCTCACTCTCCTTCTCCTGGCGTCCCTCTGACGGCCATGTTGACATCTATGACCTGTCACTTTACAGCGTTGCCGAGGCAACAGCCAACCACAGACAGGATGCTGCAGAGACTAGGAAGGATCATCACCAGGTGGGCAGATTATCAGGCTTGATATGTCCAAATGAATATTTCAATAGGTTATTGATGGTGTAAAGTGTAATTCTAACCAGGTCGGTGTGTGTGTGTGTGCGTGCGTGCGTGCGTGCGTATGCGTGTGCGTGTGTGTGTGTGTGCAGGGTGTGGGTGAGCTGGTGGACCTGCAGAAAGTCGGTCCGACTGCAGACAGCTGTGTGTTCTCTGGTCTGCGAGCAGGAAGTCTGTACCGACTGCAGGTGGTGAGCTGGAGCAGAGGAATGAGCAGCGACTCCTCAGTGATGGCCAGAACAGGTCTGGCACTGCACATTTATATTATTGGACCAGTACAAGCACCAGAGCTACAATATCATCAGTATCACTGTATTTCCCATTCCATACTTCATCTCACTCATGTAAAACTTCTATGTTTTATCTTTATGTGCCTTCTTAATTTCACTCCCCCTTCATCGACTTCTCTTCCTTTGCTTCCTTAATCCTTCTCATTACTTTTCATGATTTCCTACATCTCTTTTCCTTTCGTTGTCTTCAGCTTCATCTCAGATGACCTATTTTTACATCTTCAGTATTTCTGCCTTTGCTCCTTCTGCTTGTTACATTTTCTCATTTTGTCCACCATTAACTCTGTCTGTCTTTTCCTTTTCCTCCTCAGTCCCGTCGCCGGTCTCATCGCTTCAGGTTCAGAGTTCAGGATGGACAGACAGACTGACAGTCAGCTGGCAGCACGGTGAGGGAGGGTGGAGTAGTTACCAGGTAAATGGCACACAGATGGACGCTGGTCTTTAATGTGATATAGTTTGAAGACTTTTTATTCTTACATGTTGTCTTTCTGTGACTGAAGGTGGTTCTATATGATGCATCTGGGACTCCTTTGGGATCTCAGACACTGGGAGCGGAGCACACAAGCCACACCTTCCCTGGGTTGATTCCTGGTAGGCTGTACCGCACTGAGGTCATCAGTCATAGCGGTGAATTGACCAATAGAGCTGTTGTGCTGGGACGTACCAGTAAGTCAACAGATAAATATTTGTTGTTGTAATTTGTTATAATGTAAATGTACTAAAGAGTGTATACATGTTTTTAACTCCCAGCACCAGACCCTCCCACACACCTATCAGTCAAACAAGGGCTGACCAATGACACCATCGAGCTGTCGTGGTCTGGCCCCGCCTCAGGAGACTATGACAACTTCAGTCTGCAGTGGACCCCTACTGACCGCCTGTCAGTCACACAGACCCACTTGACCGGGTGTATTGTGGGCGGGATGTTTCCGGGGCGGCTGTACAACTTCACCGTGATGACCGTTAGTGGGGGCGGAGCCAAGCACGAACCCACTGCCAGGAGCCAGCCAATCCAGAGGAGTGTCAGGACAAGTAGGTGGAGCTAACAGTGTTGTAGCAACGTGACAACAGTGCACGACTTTGGGCAAATATACATGATCAACTTTCAGCATAATGTAATTTAAATGGTCTAAAAGGAAACACAATTTTTACCCCTTCCTCTGGACTCTGCAGAAATCTATCCTGTGGAGGTTGTAATCATTTATAAGTGTTTGTAGATAATATGTACTGCTTATTATCAATACCATTTTTTAACTTATTGTTTATTGGAGACATAGACATTCAACATTCATCAATACCATTTTATAATAATTTTTATTAGTAATTAATCTGACAATTATTTGTACAATGAATCAACTGTCACTTCTGTGTCAGAATTTCATTGCAAAAGAATCTCCCTCTGTGATAGTGATTAGTTGTCAAAATTATACCAAAATAATGTATACAATAGGTACAGGTTATTTTTTTTTTATCTCATCAAGTTTTACACTTCTGTCCTTTATTTTTCCTGCCCGCAAAATAAATAAAACTGTTTTCTCTTTGGATAAATTCACTATTGGTTGATAAGAAAAAGGTATGACTCACAGTTAATACCAAAAGTGGTAGATGGTGATTAAGTCACAGCTTTGATCTGAATATGTAAACCATATGTAAACTGTAACATATTTCTTTTCATTTGAATTCTGTTCGCAGGATGTCTTTTTCATTTTCACCACCAGATGGCAACATGACAAAAGCTTTGACTGTAAACATGAGCACAACCTCTGACTACTTGACACTTTATTTTGGATCAACTTTCAATCACATGCTATTTGCCTGTGAAGTTTTGACCACAGGCTTTGAAACTGACGCCTGAAGGAATAAAAAAAAATCAGGGCACACACTCATAAATATGAATATAGTGACCTAGTTTCTCTTTGTGGTCTCCACATTTCTTTTCAGCTGAGGTCAATATTAACAAGATAGAGACACACAAAGCAGACAGAATGGGTGAATACACACTTATATTGGTCTTTTTTGTGCTCAATCAAAAAGGAAATACATGAAAAGTTAGTCTTATGTGTCTTAATACATGTGTTCAGAAAACAGTTTGTTTTACTTTACCACTTACTTCTTTTTATTTGTAGTAGTAAGATAATGTACTTAAAATGCATCTAAATATAAGAATTTAGACACAGCTGGAGATATTCAATAGTAAGACTTGAGAATGTAGCATCTATGATGTGTTTTATATACAAGATAAGATACATTAAGATACATTAAGAATTTGTAATAATTTATTGTTTAAACCTATTTCCCAATCTTGGGGGTGGGGGCTTCTAGTTAAAGTGGGTATCCGACTGTCAGAATATAATACATAACAATTATATAATGTGTCAAGTCATTTCCCAAATCAAATTAGTAGAAAAGTGTTGTCTTGAAGATTTTATATATGTTGATGTAGCAAGACAAGAATGACAGACTTAACGACACATAAAAGCTGCAATAAGAAAAAAAAAGGTAAAATACACAACAAGATGAATTCACCTTAGAAGACTAAACATGGTGAAATGTTGGCAAGATGTAAAAGACAGAACAATACAGACTTTCATGAACACTGTTTTGATGGTGAAAGAGTAAGAATACAGACTTGACTGTGGAATATCAAGATTCTTTATAACTCTGAGGAGACTCAAGCTGAAAAAGTTAGGGAACCACTGGGTTAAAGATACTGATGTTCATCACACATTTGCAATGCAGTGATTATTATTTAAGATTAGGCTAATGTTTTTCACAGCCCACAGCCTTGTTTAGCACAAATAAATACATTTATCATGAGATCTGATCTTATCACAATGAATAATGTGTCCTCTTTCACCTTCTTTCTATTTGCTCACATTTATCAACAGAGGTTTCCATTGTCTGATCAGAATAATAGGCCTTAGTTTTAACAGATTCATCACTCACCACAAACTCCAAATGTGTGTTTATTAGTTTACTGAAATGTTCAGTGATTGTGTATTCCTCTAAAGGAGACTAAAACAAGAGAATATAAAAACAGATTAGATTAAATTAAGTTCTTCCTCCTTCTCTCTCCTCTTCTTATTGCCATCCTTCCTCTTGTTCCTTTCCTTTCCTTTCCTTTCCTTTCCTTTCCT
>JAPQRP010000005.1:13900143-13911753 GCA_037367295.1 Apogon hyalosoma
ACAAACCCCACCCCTCACATGTATTGTAGCTTATTTTGGCATCGATCCAGCTGATGTCATCAAGTCTATGCATGTGCTGATGTCAACCTCTATATATGTGCCAAGTTTGAAGTAAATTGAAACAAAATGTATGTTTTTATAGACGTGTGAAATTTCGCCCATTATAAGTAAATGGAAGAAAGAAAAAAGATGTAAAAAATTCATAAAAATTGGAACTTTGACCTACTCTTCCCAAAATGTAATCATATCTATTCTGGGTCACTGCCAATCTACAAACCTAGTTTGGTATGAATTCAAATAATAGTTTTTGCTGTTAGAGTGTTAACAATCAAACAAAGAAACAACCAGAACCAAAAGCAATACCCCTTGCCTCCCCTTCGTGGTAATAAAGCAACTAAACTGGACTCATTCAGGTGTTTGTGCCTGTGTTTGTTCAGGACCTTAAGGACGTCGGCCGCAACCAGACGATGGATCTTGCCCGACTGCCGGAGAACAGAGGGAAGAACCGCTACAACAACATCCTGCCATGTAAATACTGTCCCATATGTGTCAGTTGAGGGATAGAGGCTTTAATTCACCAACTCAGACAATTTGACATATAGAGGTTTAAAAACCTGCAAAAACTGCAACAATGGGTGAAATAAAATAGAAAACACAGCCCGAGGAGTGTGCGTTATTTTTAAGAGTTGTGTATCCAGTAGTATTGCATTTTAAATAGTCATTAAACATCAGTCATGTGTAACTCCAGCCAATTTTCAATACCAACATTAAAACAAGACTGTAAGACACCGTATAATTAACTGTCAGGAGTAGCAGTATGCGCTCACACACACTCATAGAAAAGTGAATTTAATTTGGTCTGTCTGAGTCACAGCTTCACATCACATTTAACAACAAAAGCCTGTGAAAAGCTGTTAAATGTGACTAAAGTTGGAAGTCCTTTAAAACATTAAAAAAAAAAAAAAAAAAACAACATGTGCCAGGATATTTACTGGAGTGGAAACGGAAGTTTGGATGAAAAGAACCAGTTAATTAAAGGGTGAAAAGACTGTTACCTGCTCTGACTTTATTTTGTTCAACTGAGTTTAGCAGTTTAATAATTAGTGAAAAGAATAACAACTGTTTGTTTATCAATGATTGTTTTAGCTTCTAAAATGCTTGAATTTTATGCGTTTTTGTAAAGTGAATGAGTTTTAGACAATAAAATGGAAGTTTTAAGGACAGGTTCAGAGCTCATGTCTAAAATTTGTTGGAGTTCCATTTAAGTTCAGATTTGTAGCTGAAAACTAGAGATATTTGATACAGAGAATCATTTGAGGATTACTTATGTAACTGTCATCTAAATGTTTTTCTGTTTGGATTTCATTATTAAAGAAACTGGGCTTAAACAAGGTTGCAGCAGTAATCTTTCAGTATTTTACACTTAATTATCAAGAAAAGCATCTAAATGATGAAGATCTGCTCATATTAATGAATGTTTTTATCTAAAATGCAAAGTACATTGATTGCAGTGTGTTGCTTTGTTATCAGCATTTAAAAGACAAGCAGTAAATCTTCATATTGTAGAAGCTGCAACTTGTAAATATTGCAATTTTGCCTAAAATAATGACTATAAGAGTGATTGTCAAAAGCACTGTAGTTTTATTTGACATGTCATTACTGCTATAGGTGAAGACAGTTTTTGTTCTTATTCTAGATGATTCCACCAGAGTGAAACTGTCATATTTAGAAGACGACCCCTGCTCTGACTACATCAATGCCAGCTACATACCTGTATGTACAATACACACACACACACGCATACACACACACACACACACACACACACACACACACACACACACACAAACAGTAACACTCCTCTTCTGCAGGGTAACAACTATCGTAGGGAGTACATCGCCACCCAGGGTCCACTGCCTGGCACAAAGGACGACTTCTGGAGGATGGTGTGGGAACATGGTGTTTACAACGTTGTCATGGTCACACAGTGTGTAGAGAAGGGACGGGTGAGGCAGTGGTTTATTTTATTTATTTACTTTTTTAATGTTTGTGCTGACTTTTTAGTGTTTGTGCAGGTTTTAAGAGGGCGATGTCAGCATAGTGAATTAAATGTCTCTTTTCTTCACAGTGTTCAGCATCTTCAGTCTTATTGATTTTGATAAATACAACCTTTAATTATTTGACTTTAATATGAGTTCAAATGGATGGATTACCATAAAAATTATGAAAAAGATAGTATTAAACACAGAAAATTACAACTTCATAAAATAAATCTGCAGGCTACCTCTATAAGGTGCATTACCTCACATTTTGAAATTTTGCACCTGAAAATGTTCATGGAAATGAGAAAAAAAAAAAAAGTAAAAATTTTGCAAACGATTGTTCTGCTGACTTGAGATGGTTTATTACTTGGAGGACTGCTTAGCTGTTTGTTGCTTCTTCTTAGATATTCCAGTAAAGTGTAAAAACATGCCTGGTATTGCTGGTTGGACACCAAATTATTTTTTTATCCACAAAAAAAGACATCACAACTGCTCTAGATGGAAAATGACACCAGAAAGTTTTTCTTCTACTACTGTGTTTATGAGAGTTACCTGATGATGATACAAGATAGAATTCAGAGGATTTGCAATAAACCGTTTTATGGAAATACACATAATTAGCATTTTTGTGACTTCAAAAGTTGACTTAATATTATTTAAAACTTAATGGAAATACAGCTGTAGAATGACAATAAAGATTTATTTTAGGGGAAGTTTGCTTTTATTTCATAGAATAAATGGAGAGACTGGAAATGACACTGTGATAAGTCCTTAGCCTATGTGGGATGAACCACAGGGATGCCCCTAGAACACATTTTTACAAAGTATATTAAAAAGGAATGTAACAGTTACAGGATACTGTTAACAATCTGTCAACAGAAGCTGTTAAAGGTAAGCTGTCTATTTTTGGAGACCAACAATCCAAAACCAAAGTTTTGAGTTTAGTTCAGAGCAACTAATCATAACAAGTGAAAGATGAGTGTTTAACCCTTTAGCTGTTTAACCTAATTGTTTCATTTATTTATTTATTTATTGGGGACAGTGCGTATTAATGAACATCTGCAACAACTGCAGCTGTAACTATGCCAGATTATACCTACAGTGCTAATTTCCATCTGTAGTCCCTAGGCTTCAGCTTTAAAATAGATTCAAACCATGAGTGAGTCAGGAATGTGTCAAATCATTCTTGCAATAAATAAAAAAAAACTTTTACTGATGTAAAAAACACTACACAAAAATGCATTGTGCACACTTAAGACAATCAAAAATACCATCTTAAAAATGTCACTCTACAAAAACAGAAATAAAGAGAAGCTAAACTCAAATTTGAGTAGCAGTAAATGTCTGACATTTATGCTTGAGTAAACATTTTGATGAATATACACTAAAATGTTGCAGATTGTTTCCTCTGTAGCCCTTCAGTAATATAAATGTGTGTATGTGCAGGTGAAGTGTGACCAGTACTGGCCTGCAGACCGAGAGCCTCTGTACTACGGAGACCTGGTCATTCAGATGCTGTCAGAGTCCGTCCTACCGGAGTGGACCATCAGAGAGTTCAGGGTCACCTCGGTACCTTTCCCTTGTCTCTTATCTCCTCTGATCAGAGTAAATGCTCCTGTGACTGTGACAGATTCAGTTTAGTAAATGGGTGGTGTGTCCCCTGACAGGAGAGCAGCTGCAGTTACCCTCGGGTGCTGCGTCATTTTCATTACACCGTTTGGCCCGATCATGGAGTCCCAGAGAGCACCCAGTCCCTGATCCAGTTTGTCAGGACAGTCCGGGATTACGTGGACAGATCGCCAAGCACCGGCGCCACTGTCGTGCACTGCAGGTAGGACAACGCACGAGTACAAATCCGCTGTATTCCATTTTATATTTTGAACATACAGGATGTAAATATTTGACCATATTTATTAGATACAAACACAGACGACCATTTGAATATGCAGATGAATATTTACAGAATGAGACTGTTCATTGTATTCGCAGTTAAAAAGGTCAGACTTTGACCTTCCTTCTGCAGATCGCTCCTCTCAGTCCAGATCAAAAGACTAAATATAGATCACATGACCTGATGCCTTTTCACAGTGCTGTGAAAGCTACTGTTCCATCACACAAAAAATAGAGCAATTAAGTCACATTTAAGCCCTTACCTCTGAAAAAACTGGGTAGAGTTTTTACAGCCTGAAAACAAAGCCAACAGTAGATGCAGATCTTTAGTTTCCTGTCAGACCAGTTGATTTACAATATGCTCAAAGGTAATTATGGGATTTTTGTCTAATGACGCCAAAAACTATTTAACACAGCAGCTTTAACTGATTATGAAACTAATCATTAGTTGTAGCTCTTATGGGTGTGTTCAGCTATTATTCTACAGTATGCAACACCATTGGACAGGAGATATATTTCCTCCTTTTGACATCCTGTACTTAATCTTGCATATTCTTTATTTAGGGAAGTAATTATTTTATTTCACACACCTTTTGGAGGTTTTAGTCTTAAATTTTTAAGAGCTTCGTAAAAAGAATCGTTATAATCATTAATAAATAATGCAATGCATTCTCACTGACTCATTGATTAAAGGTGAATCCTGTGATAAATCAACCGAAAAATGACCAAAAGTAAACAACCTCCTAAAGCTAAGTGATATATTGACAATCACAGACTTTGCTGATGGACTGTAGGGTTGACTCGTATTAGATTACGCTGCACGGACACAGGATCTGTTGTCATTATATGTTCACATTAATAGCTGACTCTGTGTGTTTAGTGCTGGTGTTGGCCGTACTGGGACGTTCATTGCCTTGGATCGGGTTCTGCAGCAGTTGGATTCTAAAGGAACCATTGACCTGTACGGCTGCGTGTTTGACCAGCGGCTACACCGCCAGCACATGGTCCAGACCGAGGTATGCTGTCCATCTGTGGTTTTAAACACAATTAGTGTCTAGAATGAACACTGGCCAATGACTGGAAGTTATTTTATTGGGGAATTAAGTAATTATGCAAAAGATTCTGGGTTCTATTTTGGGGGGCTGTGTTATTTAACAACAACTTAATGTTCTGGATTCTGTGATGTGTCTTTATCCTTGTCCAACAATATCTAAACCCATCAGCTGGCTTTTGACAGTCTGGTATAGAAAAACACAACTAAAACAAAAGTCATAAGAGCAAAACTCTTTACTTAACTAGATGCGAAAAGTAACTGAGACAAAAATATAACAAGAAAGAAACATCAAAGACCTTTTTTTTTCATCTTGTGTCATAAAATCTATTTGAAATACAGTACAATTGGATGAAATAAGTCAAAAACTATCAAAAAGATACAAGATGAAAACACTTTGAGAAACGTACGGTAACAACATGACAAACATGTAAAATATAACAAGACAAAAAAAAGCTAATAGGAAATTCCACCTCCAGTCACTGGATTTCAGAATATGTTCCTAATGGACCATTTCCAATTTGCTTTATATATTCATCTGCAAATTTTAGAGTCAGAATCTATTTTCAAAGCGTCAATATCTGAAAAACTAATGAACTAAGAAAATATAAGGCTGAAATGTTTTCTAGTGTTCACTAGGAGTAATAAAAACAGTCATTTCTGAAAGTATGAAGCAAATCAGAGGTTTTCAGTTAGAAGACTTGTGGTGATCTCACATGGACTGACTGAGTTGAATCTGTACTTCTACTGTTACACAAGTATCTGTACTTCTGCTTGAGTAAACAAATAACAAGTACAGGCACAGAAGCCAGTTATTCAAAGCCAAAAATAAGTCTTAAAAAGTCTGCTGAAGTTCATGCGTGAGGATGTTTAACACTGTTGTGTGTGTTGTCTGTTGCAGTGTCAGTACGCCTTCCTGCACCAGTGTGTCAGAGACGTCCTGAGAGCCCGAAAGCATCGCAGTGAACAGGAGAACCCTCTGTACCCCATCTACGAAAACTTCAACCCCGAGTACTGCCGCGGTAAGAGCAGCCAGCACATGATCATCAATGAATGAAACCAATAACTGATTATTTGTTGTACATATCTCTCATCGTAGAGTTAGCTTTTGTACATTTCAATAGTTCTACTAGTATGTTAGTAACATATGTGTATTTAATATTTTATTCTGGAGCTTTTGCACATACCTACATTTTTCTTTAGTATTTTGTTTGATATTTTTTTAGTCTTTTTTTGCACTAAGTGTTTTTGCTGCTAAATAAAACAGAGCTGCTAAACTGATTTTCATTGTTCCTGTGACAATAAAAAGCTATTCTATTCTATTCTATTCTATTCTATTCTATTCTATTTTCTTCTAAGCTTTAGGAAGCATGTTACAGATTTATCATAAAATTATTGTTTAGTTTCAACCATCTAACTGCAACAGAATATTAAATGTCATGACACTGATGACTTTAATCCCATAAACAAAAACTTTACATAACACAAACATATTTTGTTGTTAATACTTGACCATTTGTTTCACAGATGTTAAATGCTGTTTAATCTCTATATGACAATTTAGCTTAAAATGTCTAAAACCTACAGCATTTCCATTTTAAAAGGAATTCTCTAATTACGTCAAATTACACTTTTAATGGTGTTTATTTTTTAGTTTAATGTAAACTGCAAACTCACAGTTTATTTTAAGAAACAACATTAATAAATCATCCTGTCACAGTGAATATTACTGAAAAATCTCAGTCTTAATTTTGATTGAAATCTATACATATTACATCTTTATATGAAACTGTCCAAAACACAAAGGAACAGACTGAATGAAAAATATAATTCTAAAACATCCTGGGGGTTTGGTTATGATGGGCAAATCCAATCATAACCAGACTTCAGTAATTTCCATTATTATGGCCTGTTCTAGCTCTGTGCTGCTTGACGTTATGAATTCTTCACATTTACTTTTACTTTGAAACAATCTAATGTTCTAATACATTTTAATGACGCCTGACCTGATACAGCCATGCTGGAATCCATTTGAATGTCAGTTAAACTTTATTCACCTCATCACTCCGCAAATCTCTAACTGGTGTTTTCTTTCTATCTCTAGATTTCATTTACAATGGACGTTGAACAGAAGAAGACATCAGCCCGACAAGAAAAGAGAAGAAACGCTGCTCTGTTTGCAGAAAATAAGCCACATATTAGAAAGAACTGGGGGAGGCAAATATGTAATTCATATGGGATCAATGGTAAATTAATATAATACTTTGATCTGGTTATAATTTCACCATGGAAACAGGTTTCTCTTAAGTCTTTAAGTCAGACTTTACATCACATTACTGTTGTTCGACTTATTTGTAGTCAACAAACGTACATTAAATATCAGTCAACATCTGGGAGTAACCACATGAATAATTAAAAGTCCTATTTAGCATTTATCAGCAGACAAGTGTTTATTCGTTTATATATACACTTTATCAAACTATAACTGAAATAATATAAAATATACCTTAATAGGAGAAAAGAATAACAAATACTGTACATTGATGCATATTTGACATCCTTATATCAACCACGTTATAGCATATTATGAGCCTTTTCTAACGTTAATTACTGCTTATTAATGCTAAAAAGGGGATTTAAGAGATGTACCACTGATTAATGAGAAGCATATAATGAGAAGAAGTGCAGTCAGTTTAATATTATTTTTTACGATTGGCCAGTGTGTCTAAATATGAACATTTCAGCAGTTAGTAATGGCATCATGGGGTGTCACAGTCCAAAGGAAACAGTCAAAATTCAAAAATCTGTTAGCACCACTGCTTAGATAAGGGTGATATTATTTTTGAATCAATGTGAATGAAGTACCCTGATTTGTTCATTCTTTAATTTATGGGATTCGCCAAAAACTGATGTTACTCTGCTTTTATTTTCATTTTCTCACATTGTTTTCCCAATCTTACTTTAGTTCTCATATCAACACACATATCCCAAATATCTGAATCCTATTAACAGTGCTTTTTTTAGTCAATTGTTGAAGGGAAACACGGGTTAACTTCTGGTCTTTGCTGATTATTTGAGACATTTGTACTCAGATCTGACAATAATGAGCATAAAAACAAAACATAATGTAAACAGACTGATCACAGGGAAGGAAAGAGTCAGTTATTTTTTATACCCTCTACTCTCATTCTCAACATATAAGCTGTTTATTTAAAAACCTACACATATTGCTGTATGTAAATATTGATGTAATACTCCTGTTTTAATATAATAAATAATATGTCAGTTTTTCAGTTTTCATCCTGTGTAATAAGACTCTTGAATGGTTACAAACAGTCATATCCAGCTGTAGTCAGTCTGTTTCTAATATTTTCAACATAAACTGCAAAAGCTGTTTATTGTGTTGTTTATGTCATCAACCATATAAAAAGTCTAAATACAAGTCAACAAACTCACCTTTTCTGTTTTTTACTGGTTGATGGCCTAAAATTTTAAAGCTTGTTGTATGTATCTTTGCTACACAAATGTTTTTGGTATCTGTCTGACTGTAGTGCTGAAAGGTCTGAAAGATTTTTTTTTAAAAATGAAAAGAATATCAATGCGATTGTATTTCCTCACAGATCACTGTAATCTGGATAGAAAGTGCCAATTAAAAATAGCTGCCAAATTGTAGCTGGGTCTGTTGTTTTCTCCATAAAAATACAAATCCACAAAGTTAAATGAAAGACACACACAGTGAAACCAGACTGAAAAAAACAACTCAGAAACTTTTCCCCTCTCTTTCCTGTGTGCATCAGTGGAGCCAATTCTCAAACTTCTGATATCCATATTGATCTAGGGCACAGTGAGGCCGAAGCAGAACTGGGTAACCCAGATACAACAGGCATCAGAGGCTTAACAGGAAAGCGAGGAGTCCCTGAATCCCCCAGGATAAAACATCCAGCTCATCCCCTTCTGTCTTGGCAAAGATTTATACAGCAGCAGAGTTAGACATCATCTGACCCCTCGAGATCCAACAACAGTCAGACCAGTTCAGAAAACCACAGGGACGTGAACCTTTGTTAACAAGATGGACTCACTGGGTTGTCTCACACAGCCAGATCTGCCTCCACACTTCGTTAGCACTGTGTCAACACTGGAGATAAGTCTGCCACCCTCTGCTATCACTCTGGAGTAGAGCTAAAAACTGTCTAGGATCTTTGACTAGTTTCTTTAAACAAATCACACTTAATCTAAGGCGACGCTCAATGCAGGACACATTGACAACACCTCTGAAAAACACTGGAGTGAAGTTTTTTTGGTTTAACATGAAGCAGTATGCTATGGTATTAAAATGACCAAAAACCCTACAAAAGAAAACATCTCATACAAAAACTTGTCATATTTAGTGTGTATTTGCAGCTTGGAGTTTGTTGTTGTTTCATGTAGTGAGGAGGACTCAAAACAGTAAGACGCAGATAACAGAGGGACAGAGGATGGCAGTCCTGCTACTGGGAGACAAAAACAGTCAACTTTCCTCTGGAACATTCTGTGAGTCAGTCTATCAGCGTTTTCCCTTTGGTTTAAGAACTGAACACAAGCCACTTTAAGCACCACTTAAACCATACTGAAATCTAAATGAAATAACGGCCTAATCGATTGGTTGTCAGCAATTAAATGAATGGCCAACTATTTGATGGCTCTTCCATTTTTAATCCTAGATTGCTAAATGTCATGTTAAATGTTTTTTCTTTTCTTTTTTTACATCTAAATGACAGCCAGTTTAGGTTGTGAACTAACCAAGACATTTGTGGATGCCATTCTAGGCTAATAAGCAATAATAAGCAGATTCACCTACAATGAAAATAATCCCAGTCATGTTCTTTATAGGGGATAGTTTAGGAATCTTTCTTTTTAAAGTTCCTGAATGTTTGTTTTACAGATACAGTAATGTTATTTACTAATAAGGCTCGTATTTAATTGTAGAAATTTGTTTACTTTGACATTAAACTGTTCATCTTTTTTAAATTATTGTGAAAATATCCAAATTACAATGACTATGACTCCATGTAAAAGAGTAGTAAAAGGTGAAAATACCCAAGGGGGCGAATACATTTTATAGACACTATATTTATTTTATATTTATAGATAATGTATTTTTATCAGAAGACCCCCAGAACATGGAAGCCTCTGAAAACCTAAAGAAAACCCTACTCCTGTGTCCAAAGCTGACTGAGGTCTCAATATCTTTCTTTCCACATTTTTCATAGTAATAATACTATGACATACAAAATATCACACTACACTTATGACAGAATTAAACAACACATCAATAACACAATGTTGCTTTTCTCAATTTAAAGTTTGCTATGAGGAGCCAAATCAGTAAGGTAAAGGTATTTTTGGTATATTTTTGGTATATTTCCAGGAAGGGCATCACATCTAGCTTGTGATTATTGTGGACAATATTGCAAATATAGCTTCTATTTGGGCCAAATTCCTCAGTTACTAAGGAAAATACAATGATTATTGAACACTTTTAAGTGTGTGTGTGTGGTTTTTTTTTTTCAATTCAACCATAAAAAAAAAAAAAAAACAGGTAAAAAAAAAAAAGTAAAAAAACTGCCTGTTTTCCACAGTGCACCTCATTTCTTAGTGTCTCATGCTTTCAATTTGATTAACTGTCTCCAAGCCAGTCACATCAACAACTATGAAAGATAAATCTCCTTTTGAACATATTGCCTATAATTTATGTGTTCTTGTGTCCTTTTCCATCTGTGTTCTATCCTTCGTCTCGTCCTTGTCAAAAGGTTAATTAATATGGGAATGTTGGTTTCCTTTCTTTTTTAACCTCAAGACTCTGCATTTCAAACAAAATGAATATAACAAAGCAAATCATGCCTGGGTGAGTCTTCGTGATAACAGTGCTTTGGGATAAGAGGTCCACCACAGTCCAAGGTGAGACAGGGTCAATATGTGTGCACAAGGGTCATTGAATATTCATCACGTACAAAGACTGAGTGTGTCTGTTTCCTCTTGTCCACGGGTTCGTCCAGCTCTCTAGATTGTGAAGGGATTTCATTCTGTTTTCAAAATGAAGGGTAGAGGGCAGATGAAAGAGGGGACAAAAGGCAACCAAACACTTGTCATTCAGATATCCGCATATATCCTCTAACAATTTTAATTTGTTTTTCATTATCTTTTTTTCATGTTACCCTGCACATTGAAGGTTAACAGGGTATTGTTTTCATCTGTGTCCGTCTGAGTGTCTGTGACCATTATAACTCTGCATGAATCCTAATGAAACTCTCTAGGCTTAAGAATAAACTTTCTTTACCTTTGTGTGGCATTTCCTGAGAAATAGATTACAGAGCCCATATGTAGTATTTATACATGAAAATATTTAAAAATGAACAAAAAAACCCACTCATAAAACAGTGTCAAGAATGAACATTTGTGACATTATGTTAAAGATGTCAATGGATAATAGAGATATGAATTGACAGTGTTCACAACCACTGGCCTCTGTGTCTTTGTGAATGTATGCGACCCTGGGGTGCCTTAAAGGGGGGGGGGTAAACATGACAAATTCATGGGGCCCAGCATTCCTGGGGGCCCATAGAGCAGTGGAGGGGGTCCAGTGGATAC
>JAPQRP010000005.1:13911853-13925639 GCA_037367295.1 Apogon hyalosoma
GGGGGTAAACATGACAAATTCATGGGGCCCAGCATTCCTGGGGGCCCATAGAGCAGTGGAGGGGGTCCAGTGGATACAGGTTAGAAGTTGTGAAAATTTCATGTAAGCTCCAGCATACAACAGAGGCATAGAAGTTGGGAGTCAAACGTCCAAAGCATGATAAGTTTCACTTTTGGTTTATGGCAGTTACGGTAGTTACGGAACACCCCCCTACATATGTACTTCCTGACCCCCCCCAACAGATCCGTTTAGCTTTCATGAGGCTCACAATTGCTAGCGACACCCCAGATACCCCACTAGAGTGAATAGTGAGCAACTCTAACATGGCTTTGAAATTGAAGATGGCAGCTGGTAAGGAACAACTTTTAGGGTCAAAGACAGTGATAAAATGGTACAGAATATAAATGTTGTTTTTCACCACTGGACACAACTCAAAAGTAAAAGAAAAAGGTTTGGTCTGAAATAGCAGTGTTTTTCTACAGTATTGACTTTTACTCTACTCGAAGGTATAAAATTACTGTTTCATAGTCTTGGCTACGTTGCCTATTTGTTGATCAAACTAAACTGTGACAGTTCTGACCATGTTTGGATGATTCAAAACAGATCTTTACTGCAACTATTGACACAAACTGTGCAGAAAACAACAGTTGTTTGCGGTAGCTAAGCTAAAGAAGCTATAATGTAAACTACTGACTTAACACAGTTCGTGTAGATTATAAGTCAAAGGTGTTATTTTGACTGATGTCCAGGTTTTGCTTTGAAGGAAAAAGCAGATGATACCATGACACCAAAGTGTGTAAATAAGTCTCTGTGAGTGACCCAGTCTGTGAAGATGTAGCATTCATTTGTCCATGGTTTTGGTAGCTGTGGATGCGTTCTGGTGATGGATGTGAGTACCACATACAGTACAACTCCCTTAAACCTCACTGATCATGCATCAAGGTCAGACTCACATTTTAATTTTATGTTCTTGTCTGCCAAAACGCTCACCTAGAAGTTGTGTCTTCATGTGTCCTTGTTCTGTTTTAACAACTTGTGGTATTTCATTATGACATTAATATTATTCAGCATCTTGTTGAACATACTGTGTTATCATTTTTTGATACCAGGGAGATAATTTATTCTCATCTGTTGACGCTGTAACACACACATTTCTGTTTCATTTCTACTGGTGATAGTCAGGATTCAGGTCATTGATTGATCAATGGTTAGTTTGATGAACCCTAATGTGTCTGTGTGACCAGCACACCTCATGAACACCTCTATCAGTATTTATGACACTTGATAGATACACTGACCAGGTGAATATGTACAATTAATTACATTTTGGTGCATCTATCTTTATAAAGGAAGTTTTTCCTCACCACTGTCGCCAAGTGTTTGCTCTTTGGAGTGTTCCGTAGGGAGTCTGTGAAGAATCTGGTTTAGACCAGCTCTAATTGTAAAGTGTCATGAGCTAACATTTGTAATGAAGTAATGTTATATAAATAAAATTTGATGTGGATTTCAAAATAAACT
The DNA here is from genome assembly GCA_037367295.1 of Apogon hyalosoma. Classification (NCBI taxonomy): domain Eukaryota; kingdom Metazoa; phylum Chordata; class Actinopteri; order Kurtiformes; family Apogonidae; genus Apogon; species Apogon hyalosoma. Next base: position 13,913,372 of record JAPQRP010000005.1, read on the forward strand.
GTTTGTTGAGTTTTCTGGTATGTGTATCCTTCTTAGATCACTGCATGTGTTTTTTATTGCTACTATTTTTGTACAGTTTCTGTGTCCTTACGTTTTTTGTTTTTTTTTATCTCTCTCTCTCTCTCTCTCTCTCTCTCTTTTCTCCTTTTACCCTTTCCTTATGTATCCAGGAAACTGTTTTCAATTTAATATTACATTATTACAAGTTTATATTAAACCTCTGAAAACAGGGGAGCTAGAATCACGACAGTGATTTATACTTGTTTCCCTCAGTGTGCAGTTTAATGCAATCACAATAGTTACATTTGACAAATAATATTACTGTCACAACGTCACACGACATCAGAAGAACTTATGTAGGTTGTATAAATGCAATAAACAACAAAGGAACCGTGAACTAGCATGTTTTTAGCCTCATACATTAGCGCCATAGACATGTACAGACACAAGATGGCGGAGTGCACTCGAGACACAGTGCATGACAAAGTTCAATTACTCGGTTAACAACAATAAAACTTATCTTAACCTTGCAAAACCCGTAATAAACAAATGGTTTTATGTTTCAACAATGCACATTCCACAATATAATCACGGTTGATCACAACTACCTGAAAACAGGGGAGATAGAATCACGACAGTGATGTACACCTGCTTCCGTCTGTGTGTAGTTTGCAATGAGGAGAAACTGCGCGAGCCCCCAGAGGCGGATAAAGACACGACTAATCAATCCCAGATAGTTTCAGACATATTAGTGGATTAGATTACTTTATCTGAAACTGATCTGAAATGGCAAGGATATTACGGTAACATGAACATTTTAACTAGCTATATCCGTATTGTTTTTAAGGCTTATTAATATGAATTAATATTTATTGCAAACATTTTAGCTTTTTTTACTGTTTTTACCCATTAATCAATCTTGTAATGAACTGAATCACTGCAATTCTATGTAACATTTAATGTTATTACAACCTATCACATTTACTGGCTTTTTTTTTTTTTTTTTTTTTTTTTTTTTAATTCTCTTTTGCCCAGTTTATTTTTTACCTCTTCTGTGCCTTCTGGTTTTGGTATGTTTGTAAAGGACTTCTTCAATAACTGTTCTGTTGCAAGTTTGCTCTTGATAGCTCTTTTGGGAGCCATCAACAGGCCTCTGGAAGAATGTTTCATTATTTGACTACTCGAGGCAAAACTGAAATCCGTTTATTTTTTTGTTTTGTCAGACCGAACTGTCAACCACTGTCCCCATATTTCTAGCCACTTTTACAAAGAGATCCCAGAAAAAGGTAATTTGTTGATCCCACCTTTTTGCCACCATTGACCAATTTCCACAGCCAAGACAAAGGAGTGACAGAGGTGAGACAGGCTGGACTTTTACACAGCGGACCTGCGTTCTGGAATCAAAGGGGCAGTGTATAGTGTGATGTATAATTTGTGCGTCGGAAATGCCTAGAGCATAGCGGTGTTGCTAACCTCTCCAGAGTCGGCCTGTCTTTTATCATTCCACAAATGTTAGCATGGATAGAGTCCTCTGCCTGAAGTGACAGCAGCTTACAGATCTTGGTACCTCCCCAGTTTGACCACCAGGACATGATGCTACCACCCCCATACTTAAGATTTTTGGAGGGTTCTGTGCATCACTTTGTTCCACTAGTCATATCCTACTTTACTGATCAGTCAACAGGCTCTCTCAAACAACACCTTTATGAGAGAAGCTATTGTATACAGTCATGATTACTAATAGGAGCCAAGGTTAATGAGAACTTTGAGCACCACTCAGTTCATAATATACTGTATGTGGGGTTTTGTAATTTTGACCCTGTGTTGATTTCAGAAAATCCAAAATATATTTATGCACCAAATTCTTTGGTTTCTTCCCAGATGTATGTTGTAAAAGCATTCGTTCTTAGAAAATTGAATGTCAGCGAAATAATTTGAAGCTGTGATATAGTGGTTAGTATGTCCATCTCACAGGTAGAAGGTTCTGTGTTTGATTCCCATTTGGATTGAGGTTTTGAATTACCTGTTCCCTCAAGTTTCCCTGACAATAAAAACAGGTATAAGTAAGTTAATTCTTCCATCAGTGCCCTCAACTGAAGTACTGCTCTCCAAACACTTCCAATGACAGGTAAGTGCTTATGCTAATAATACTGTAGGCTTCATGCTTGTGTGATGTGATGTTTTTAAACTCAGAAAAGTCATGACTTTTTGTTTAAGAAGTAGAAAAAGCAGTAGTAGCTGAACACAAAATGTGTTTTTATTTAAAGATCTCTATCAGGCACTATAGTTATCATTGTTAAAACACATTGAAGCGGCTACCTGGGTCACATGGTACACTGCTGAGGTTCAGAGGAGCTTAAAAGAGTGAAGTACAAAGGTATGATAACAAATAAACAAAATATCTGCTCACTCAGACTAATAACTCTCACAATAGTAATGACATCAAATTTAAAAAAAAAACAAAAAACTTAAAGATCCAGTGTGTAAGATTTAGGACTGAATTGGGAAAATGGAAAGTAATATTCATAGTTCTGACAGTAACAATGTTTAGTCACTGTGGAAGTGGGTGGGAGAAGTATTCAGTCGGTTGCAATCTTCAAATTCAGCGCTAGATGTCACTGTACACCACACACTGAACCTTTAAGGAACAATGACATCAGACAATTTACTTTAATGGCAAACATTTATAATACAACAAAAAATTGTAGATTATCTTGGAGGATAAATCATAAAATAAATTCACATTTCAATAAATTCAAAATCAGCAACATGAATAAAATGCTCTCTTTTTGAGGTGACGAAGCAAAATACAGCATTTCATTGCTACTGCAATTCACAGCTTAGCATATGGCTTTAGATAAAAAAATGTAACATTATTCATCTCTGACAGAAACACAACAACAACTTGGTAAGTCTCATAAAAATACACAAAATCGCTACAGTGAGGCTACATCAGATGTTTTCTTTGGAGAGGACAGATGATTCAGGTAAAACACATAAAGATACAGATGGCTTTTACTTGGATTACACAACTGGAACCTCATTAATACTGCAGCAAATTAAAATGAGCAAAAACAAGTGCTTTCTGTCACACAAGTTTATCCATTCTGTGTCTGATTTGTCATCAAATTACTGTTACAAGTTCCAAATGAACTATTTTCTTTATCATTAAAATGAACAATGAAGATAAGCTCTATTGTAAAAAAAAAACAAAACAAAACATGAAATACAGTGTTAAAATATAGAAAGAAACACAGATGTAGGGCTAGCAGATTGTTTCATTTAGTCACTGTAAGTCCTGATATAATGTTGTACTATTACTACAGAAATAACTTTGTTTAAATAGGTGATTTTGAGCAAACATTTAATATTCTTTATGTCAGATTTGTAAATGCTGATGGCTCTGTAATTCAGTTTTTTGTTGGGGTCTGTGTTAAACTGGGTGCTAGTTGCTTGTTAACACTATCTGACTGTATTTCTTAATTAATAGTTTATTGTGTGGCAAACTATTATGGTAGTAGAGATACAAAGGAGAGGCACTGAAGAACTCAAGAGTCAATGTTAGGATTTCTGTGAAAAAAGCCAAAATTTGTTATATAGAAAATAGGTTATTAAGCTGTTATGATGGATGTGGGCAACTAATGTCAACAATGATTGACTCCTAGCACTAAATAGACTCCAACATAACCTACATTTAAGCACACACAAATCTTCTATACCTTGAAAATTAACTAGTAACATGAGTTGTTTTACAGATAAAGAGTTGAATGTCATCTGCATACAAACTGACCATTATTCATTTTTTACATTAAACTTAGGGAAGAGGGACAATAATAAAGAGAAACAAAGAAAATATATAATTACTGTTGAGTAAATTTAAGGTTGGGGGCTCGTACCTGAAATCTGTTTTATTTCATGATTCCATCAGGTGGTGGCAGTCTTTTCATGAAGCTACAATAGTAATTTCCAGTGCTTTCTCTCTACACTCAGTTATAAGACTTAGGATCAGCACTAATTTAGATATGAAATAAACATGTTGAACTGAATAGATGCACGTTCTGTCAGATTGTGTTGAGGGATCTGTACTTTCACATATTTTTCTTGTTTTGTTGCAAAATGCAAATAAATGAAATAATTCATTTATATTTGCATATTTGCAATGGCTGCTTTTGGCCAACAAAGTTGCTTAAAGCAGCGTATGATTTTCATCACAATTTTTTTTTTCAAATTTGTAAAACCCCAATGATATCCTAATTAGCACTAATCCATTAGTCTTTCTGTGCTTAAGCACCTGAATCACTTCCCTCACGGTGAACAACTTCAAAGATGACTCCATTTTAAACACAGTCCGCTTGTTTACATAACAAACCGAAACATCACTCGAGCCTTTTTGGAAATTTTGTCGCAAAGTGCATTGTGGTAATGGACATTCCATGCAGCAGCAATTTCACTGTCTCTTCATGAATGCTGAACCCAAATGTCGCCTTTTCCTTCATCCACCAACTATACTCATTCTTTAAAACAACCCTGGTGGACTGTTTTATTTTACATTGTAGTGATTGGGCTAGTTTTTTTGCTGAATCTGTGAGGAACCACTTTCGCTCGGTCACCATTCCCACAATGGACTTTGCGACAAAATTTCCAAAAAGACCTGAGTGATGTTTTGGTTTGTTATGTAAACAAGCAGACTGTTTATGATGGAGTCATCTTCGAAGTTGTTCACTGCAAGGGAAGTGATTCAGGTGCGTAAGCATGGAAAGACTAATGGATTAGTGATAATTAGGATATTGCTGGGATTTTACAAATTTGAAAAAAAAATTGTGATGAAAGTCATACACTGCTTTAAAGAATGCAGTTTTTACTCATTGACAAAAACTTTCTTACGCTTGTGATGAAACAATGTACTATGTTCAATTTTGCAGAGATATACATTTTCGAAGAGTGAGTTCAAGGTAATAATTACTTTTTTATATTAATGTATTAATGACCTTGTGTGGTGCTCCTGAAGTCTATGCGTAAGTTTCCACGTTTTTGTTGCCTCCCAGATAATCTATTATGGAAAGTACATATAGAATTTTAATGACCTTCTCTCGACATACTAGGTAGCTGTGCCACTGAAAGATGAGATATATTTCTGGTGACAGAAATTTTAAGTATTACTTTAATTGGTTGGTTTCTTGTGTGATTGTGGGGAGCATGACATACTGTGATTTATGGCAAATCTCAAAACCTCCCCACTTTTTCATAAAACAAGATCTACTTATTAATTTAAAGCACAAATCAAGTAGAAAAACGATGGTAGAGACAAAGAACGGTGACACTTGAAACACTGCACAGGATGTATACAGCAAGGTGAAATAATTAAGGAATATTTTACATTCTTGGTTTGCTTTCAGTCAAATGTTGGTGGAGAATAAAACTTTTTCTTTTGCTTCTGCTTAGGTTAAACTACACACGAATTTGAAGACAAACAAATATGTTCACACAGAACAGACTTTTCCATGAGGCGAAAAGCCCAAAGTGCTACAGCAGCAAACATTCAACTTTATCACAAAACATGATACAACAGCTGAACCTGAGGAGAAAATAACGTATTTACAACAACAGTCAGTTCACACAGAACTGATTGTGATGTCGCTCTCTCTTGTGCTCGTTACTAAGCAACATGTAGCTTCATGCCAGGTCATTTTTAGACTCAGGCATGTTGTAAAGGTGATGGTTGAAATTTAGAGGCAACACTTCAAAGATTAAAAACCAAAAGCATGAATCACGTCTGCTACTATTGTTAGAGCTTCTCCATGGTAATAGAGAAACTTAGTCTCAAACTTAGGACAATTCCCCTGTTTCCAACGCAGTTTTACTTCATTACCTTTTGCTTCTGTTTGATATCAGCTAAAAGACTTACAACTTCATACATGCAAACTTAACTCTGTCTCTGTATTACATGGTATGTTCTTTTGAGAGATGTAATACCTGCACTGTGTAATGTTGTTGAGCAAATTAATTATATTTTTGTTTTTCATGGCTCTGTGAAGCCTGATCAAGGTTGACTGGAGAGGTCTGGGTTAGAATTAGTAAAAGATCACGATTTCTGAGAATATTGATAAGCACATTGTAATTCACTTTTCCTATATCAGATGTCCAGCATTTAAGGATTTAAGGTTAAATATTTTTATACTTATGTTTTCATTAGTGTATAGTTAATGAAAACAAGAATTGTTGTGATTTTCTACCCTTAGAATGTGTAATGTATGACTTCAAAGGAGGTAGGTCATTTTTTACTACCATGTTGTGTTAACATGTTTCTATAGTATCTCTGAATCAACTTTTTTCCCCCTCCATTTTCAGTGTGTAGTATTCACCAGTCTATCTGCTATGTTTGATTGTGGACTACAGTTAATATCTCCTAAAGCAGAAAGCCTAGAACCTTCAAAACAACAGTTGCAACAGCCACTGGAGGTGAGGGTGGGTGAGGTATTCAGTCGGTAGCAATCTGCAGCTTCACTACTAGATAACACAGCAGATTACACAGTGACACTTGAATTCTGGTATCTTTCCCAAACATGCATGTACTGAACACATAACATAAAATGTGCAGACATTGTACAACAAAATCAGATGTTTTGGCAGAAAGCACACAAAATAAACATGCTGCTATGTGTCAAATCATCACTTACAATGACAGAAAAGCATTACATGGTTAGCAGGTTGTAACTTACAGCTAGCAAATGTTTTTAGAATTGTTAATGTATGCCTATATAAATGCAGTCTCTAGGAGACAAGGTTGCATGTGCCTAACATTCAGCCAACACTGCATTTAAATGACTTCAGTGCCCATAATAGGCATGTAACATCCTGTGTAGCCCAATAAAACTTTAAAATTGATAACAATCATGAGCACACGTGTCCAGAGCAGCCAATCAGATATGACACTTAAAAGCAGTCACTAAAGAAAACCAAACATTACCACCTGACAAGCATAGTTGAAGAGTTACAGGTAAAGAGAACATTATGCTCTACAGCTAAGGAAACTATAAATGCATTACAACAGAAAATCCCATACATCTGGGCTACAGCTATTCGTAGCTGCAAAATCCACCACTGGACAAACAGTCTTGCATTGCCAGAAGTATCTCCACACTTCATCAGCGCTGTGCCAGGGCTGCAGATAAATCTGGCACATCCACTATCACTCTGAAATGAGGCTAGAGTTCTCTGTGCTGTTTTGCCATTTCTTTAAACAAATCACACTCGGTGCTTGGTGCTGAGCACAGGATGCAAGCACAGTGTCTTTGTAAAGTACTTTTATGAGAGAGCCTGTTCTGGTGGAGCATGTACATGAGTGCAGTTAGAGCACCATGGTAATAAAACAAGACCCTACAAAAGAAAGCAGCACATAGAAAATTAAGCCTTTGTCAAAAGTTGCCATTTTCAGCTTGTAAATGCAGTTATCAGGAACAGAGAAATGCCAGTCCTGCCACTGTGAGAAATATTCTGTCTGTTTCTGGCAGAGTAGTCTGGTGAGTCAGTCTACTGGATGCAAGTAGCAGAAAGCAAAGTGCACTATTTTCTGGTCTTATTGCTTGTCTAAACACAAACACCCAACAACAACACAAGAAGTGGCCCAGTGTCAGGGCAAAAGATGACAAACTGTGAAAATAACAGGAATGTTACAAAACACTGAGGGAAAATGGGAGAAACGTTTGCATCAAGCTGAAATGTCCAGAATGAGGGTAACTGTAAAGTTTCCAGCCTAATAATAAATAATAAATATACAAAATAACAGCCTCATTTTTACCTCACTATTTAGTTTTCCCTTAATTTCCTTTTAGTCACTTTGGTCTTTTTATACTATAATACATCAGTTTAGACAGGGCTGAAATCAAGCAGAAGCCAATCTGCCATCTGTAGCAGGAGCCACGAACCATCAGCACCACAGGGATTTATAAAAGCACCCTATTTTATTCACATGGTCTAGATTTTGTCCTCATTACCACTGAAGGCGATGTGAAAGGCCTCTGGGCATCAGCAATGTGTTGTTTTTATCCTGGAGCAGTCACACCCTCAAGTGTTTACTGAGCTCCAACATGTCTGTTTAACTTTTTCTCACAAAGCTTCACCATCTTTTTTGTTCCCGTCTTAATTAAATCCAAAGTGGTGAGGATTTGCTCTGTTTCATGATGCTTCTCCAAACCTAAATGCAGGTTTTATACATCAGGTTAGAGCTGAAGGATTGTCTTAGAGGTGGGGTGGTAAAGTGTACCATTTTGAGTGTTATTTTCTTACAGTGTATCATATATGGCCAAAGGAATATGTCTGACATTTCGATCTAATTTGTGTGAGTCTTATTTGCACAAAGGCAGTGGCCTGGCCATATAGACAAGACAAAGCAGGAGCCCTCGGCTGAAGCATATTGGAACAAAGAGGTTTCCATCTGGACGTTTCATCATAATAAAAGAAGCTGTAAGAGCTGCAGATAAAGAGTAGCTCTGATTGTGAATCAGCCAAGCCTGATCATATACATTAGCGTTAGAGCTTCCTGATTCTCCGAGGCTGAATGGAAATACATTTCTACAGAGAGATGTCAACATCTGGAGGAAAAGATTAATGTTGACCTTATACTTTGCTGAAGTATAATTTTACTCTAAAATTGAATCACAATGATGCACTGACGGTAGCTGCTTTTCCCCACCACATAAAAAAGAAATCAGTATCTTCTTCTGCCTATTGTTAAAGCAGTACCCCATCCAACAGCTGATTTTACTGTATATATTACACCTTGTTACTGAAACATACAGTACAATGGCTTTGCTCTTCACATTTGCCACATACTGTATGTGTTCTGTGTGCTCCCAGTTTTACCTCCAAAACCAACCATCTCGTCTGTATTTTGTTCTTGCTGTTTCACCTTCATGGTTTAAAGAGCACTCACATTGTTAATGAGGAGCCTCAGAAGCAACAGGATCCACTAATGAACCCTCTGATGATTCAACACTGTATTTGAATACATAAATAAATAACACACCTCCCTAAATGATTCACTTTCATCTCTGAAGACTGATTACAAAATATCCATCCATACATATTTACATTTTACTGGCATTTTTTTTTAACCTTTTAAAATCAAGTTATTAGTGAGTGATTCTCCATTAAATTAAGTATTTAAAAGTGCTGTATGTAGGAATTATGTTCCAAGTAATCATAAAATGGCCCTGACTATCACCAGACATTAAGGAATCATGTTCATTTCCAGTACTGATATCACTGACAGTAGTCCAGCCAGAATATTCACATTTGAAAAGCTCAGTGTCAGCCCCTAAATAATGTTTATATTGTCATTCTGTGTTTTGGTCTGATGCTCCACCCATCACCTATCTACCGATCACCGAGTCAAAAGCGTTTCAGCATCCAGGTTGCCAGTTGCCAGCTGCATCTGGAGCATTTCTGATCACAAATGTCTGACCTTAGTAAACCTAAAGGGCCTCTTATTATTCCCAAATACATCATGATAAAGTGAGAAACAAAACAAGGATATGTGTAGGCGATGCTTTTGAAACATGGAGATGGCTGAAAGTGGAGAAGAATTTGAAGACTGACGCCGGCTCTACTGTGGTCTACCCTGGCTTTCAGTGGCTCTTACTGGGTGGTGAGACTGTGGACCTGGGTGTTTTCTCCCAGGTGGAGCTGCAGTGTGTTCTACTGGGCCAAGCGCCTGGTGAGATGAGCCGCGGGGCGAGACAAGCTGGGGGCCGAGCCATGGTTTGAGCCGTGGGCTGAGCCAGGTGTCGAGCCAGGGGACGAGCCGGGGGCCAAGCTGGGGGAGGAGCTGTGGTGTCTTCTCCCAGGTCAAGCTACACTCTCTTCTACCAGCATGGGCCTGGGTGAAGACATCGCAGCCCAGGTGAAGAGACCACGGTCTGACCCTAGGAGAACACACTGCGGCTTGGTCCTGGGAGAAGAGACTCAGTGTAGGACTCATCACTTGCCATGGTAGCCCCATGTAGTAGACTCTCATGCTGGATCTGGCAGCCCCTAGTCTGGGGGGAGGAGGGGGGGATATCACACTCTACAGTATTTTTAATGTGATTGCAGTACCAGTTTTGGCCACAATCCTACAAACAGCACCTTTAAGTCCAAGCTGAAGGTGCTAATAATTCCATTTTTGTGTCATTTGGTGGTAAACTAAATATCTGGTAAAAATGAGATACCGAGAGTAACTGCTGTTCTAGATAACAATGTATCTTGAAATGTAAAGTAAACATAGAGACACTCATGTATTTTTTGTAGTATCCTGGATATGATTTAGACTTTCAGAAATTTCTTGGTTATTCTCTGTTAGTGCTTTGGCAATTGAAGTTATAAAATAGAAGTAACTAAGTAATGATGGTCAGCACGTGGAAATAAATCAGAAGGTCTGGCTGTAATAATAATAATAATAATTATTATTATTATTATTATAATTATTATTATTATTATTATTATTATTATTATAGTAAATGTGTTTCCATCAGTTATCATCTGATTTAGAAGTTCAAAACTGTAGAGTTAAGAACAGAAATCAAATTACATCACCCTCACCTTCATACAGAAACAAGCTGGTACATATTCAACTCACCATCTATGGAAGTGTCACATCCTGAACCTGATCAAACCCAGTACAAGACTCAAAACCATGATTCTCATGTGGTTTGTGTATCACTTCTTCATTTAATTATCCAGTTTCGCAAATTTAAAAAGCAATATTTTGTTTTACTGTTTATTTTCAGTCACCAAAATACTTAGATTGGTGGCTGTGAAAATAAATGTGAAACAGTTACATTGTTTTGCTTTTTGTTTTTTTTTTTTTAGCTGAAAATGGGAAAACAAGCTCTTTTTATGCATGTAAACTGTAAAACAAACTGCTCCTTTTTTTGGTGTTCATTTCCATTACTTTAGAGTTTAATAATTAAATAAACAGATGACACACAAACCTCCTGTGCATATAATCATACTGAGTTTAGGAAGCGGCTACACCTAATTACACAGCTAAACAGAAAGCGACACCGGAACCTCTGCATTCTGAATAGTACAGATTGTGGCTACAGTAGACAGTGGTGAGCTACAGAAGGGAAACTTTATAGAGAAAGTTTATAAAGACTTTCCCTGTAAAGACTTAAGAGCTACAGTAAAGACAGCAGTGGAGTCAGAGGACTGGACTCTGACTCACTTTTCCTGACATGTAATACAGTGTCCCATCAATCACAGCACTGGCGTCAATTAGAATAACCTTTCTTTAACCCAGGATGAAAGATCAGAAGATTTGAGTCAGCAGACTCAGAGAGTATCTACTGATCCAGTGAGTTGAGTTAAAATCAGAGGAAAGCTGCTGATTTTCTCTACACTGTTACTGCTCATAATACAGGCAGGAGGGGCACGTCTTCTCATCCTCATAGTCAACAGTGGTTTTGCCATTTCTGATCATATAAACCTGTGGGTGGCAGTGGGTTGTTGGTTTCAGACATCCTCAGCTGCCAGTTTGTCAGCATCCTCCCACTGTTGAGTACATCACCAACTAAAAACACAGTGTCTTTTAATGTTCTCGGTCACGGCGGCGAACCGGTACCGCAAACAGTGGCAGGGTCCGTGATGGTGACGACAGCTCCGGGTCAGAGTTCGTAGCTAGGGGTTCTCCACACTTGTTGCCCCTTCGATCTGAGGCCCCACCCCCCAGGTCTTGGCACACCTCGTAGGAGCACTTCCTCTTCTGCAGGGCCTCGGCTCGGACAGCCAGAGAGCGGGCGCACACTGTCAGGAGCACAATGAGCGTGCCCAGAAGGAGAGACACCATTGGCCAGAGGACACAGTGAAGCAGGACGCTGGTGTCATGGGAACGGCGCCACAACACGTCATCTGGTCTGCAATCACATGAAGAAGCATAACAAAACTGTAAAATACCTGGTGTAACATCGACCCAGTATGAACTATTAAATTAGACGATACTCCTCTGAATAATGGCCTGTGTTTATCTTTTATGAGCTCCATTGTCTGATTACAACTTTCTCATGCAGTCTGACTGGAAATGCACTGCACTAAGTTCTTCTTAAGTAACTTATTTTAGGACTTATCATAGGATACACTTATCTATTTATTACTGAAATCAATTGCTTTTATGCTGTTTATTCTATGTATATGCTGCACTGAAGGAGCTGCTTTTTAAATCTCATTGTACATGTGTATAGTGACAAGTGGCATTCTATTCTATTCTATTCTATTCTATTCTATTCTATTC
>JAPQRP010000005.1:13950616-13965857 GCA_037367295.1 Apogon hyalosoma
TCCCTCTCTCTCTCTCTCTCTCTCTCTCTCTCCCTCCCTGCTTCCTTTCTGAATTTATTCCAGTTTTTCTATTCTAACCCTCTCTGGTTTCTTTCTGCCTTTTCATCACTATCTCCTCCCCAGTTCCTGTCGTTCATCTCCTCTGTCCCTTTTAATTATCTGGTGCTAAAGCAATAACTCAAACCTCGGAGCTTTAAAGGGTTAATTCATTCAAATCAGTTCTACACAATAATAGACACCATTGTCATCCTTTTTTATTCTCTTACTTTTGATCATTATTATTTATGGTTGTAACCCTTTAGTACCAATAAAGAGAACTCTTAAAACTACCATAACTTTGTATCTGTGTCAGCTCTTCAAAGTGCTCAACAAATACACATATAAAGTCCCAAAAACACCCCCACCTGGATTTAATAATTAAATATAGGCTATAAGAGCCATTGGATGATGACTGAAGTGATTCATGTTTCAGCAGCAAAAAGTTCTTGAACTGATGCAGTTTCTCATTTATTAAACAGCCATCAGTTTGATAGAGAGCATAAAGATTAGACTATGGAGCAATGCAAAAAGGCCATGTGATCTAAGGAGTCCACACTGATCCTGTTCCAGAGAGATGAGGAGGGGAAGATGAAGTGATTACCCATCATGCCTAGTGCCAACAGTACAACACAAGTGTTATAATCTGATGTTACTTCAGTTGGTGAGGTGTATGACATTTGTCTAAAAAAAAAAAAAATGATAGAAATAAATGTTTTGATGTTGCTTATCCAAATGATGTCATGGTGAGTGTGTGTTGAAATCACAGCTAAAAGCTGACTGATGAAATATTAGCATGAGGGACATTTTCCGGATCTGCAAAATACACCAATCAGCCATTACATCTGACCACTGACAGGAGATGTGGTCATAATATTTATAATTTCATCAGAGTGGGACCTTTCACTGGGTTGGATACAGAATAAGGCAGCAAGTGAATATTTAGTCCTGGAAGCTGATGTGTTGGAAGCAGCAAAATGAGCAACATAAGGAACCGATGATGAAGATTGTAATATGCTAGTACAAAAGCTATCTGTTAGATTATGTGCTGGAGGAAAAAGCATACAAACGATAGAAAATATGCAGTGTGACATCAGTGATATATCTGACAAAGAGATCCAATTGACAGATGACCCAATACAACATGTCATTATATGGAATATAATTATGTATTTGTCAAACTTTGAACACTGTTGGAGGAATTAACACATCAGTATCACCTTTGGCCAGGTTCAATGAATACATACTGAGTCCCACTAATACTTTACCGATCAAGAATAAATCACATTGTCACAATCATGTCATGAGAAAAGGTTAAATATTTGATTCCAGCTTAATGGATCCATTGCCTGTAGTGTTCAGATACATTAACCAGTTACATTTTGCAATATTTCATTTTTAGACCTTGTTTGACCAGTGTTGTGTGAAACATCTTCATCTCATCTGTACAACTTTGAGATGAAGTAAACTCATACTTTTATCATGGGCATCAGTTCTGGTCTGAATGGGAGTAAACCCCTGTAGACACACTCAACATCTGGAAGAAACGCTGAAAGCAGAAGAGCACCGGCTGTTGGAGCAGCACGTTAATGGTGTCAGAATCACATATGGCTACAATTCTCAAGTGTCCACATACTTTTAGGTAGCAGTAGTGTAGCCTGGAGCTATCTGGGCTGTTTCTGTAGTCCCCCCCCCCTCTCTCTCTCTCTCTCTCTCTCACTCTCTCTCTTGCTGTCTCTCTCTCTGTATCTGCAGGTTGAGTGATGCTCGCTCGCTCGCCCCAGTGGCCTGATGATTCAATCCAGATTTGTGTTTTATTTCGTTGGTGGCTGCTTGTTGTTCTCTCACTGTTACATGCAGGATGAGATAAGCCTCTTAGCAGAGAGACAGCACATCACTCTCTCAGAAACATCCTCTTTTTCTCGGGGCACAAACAAGACAAAATATTGGCTTTTTGTATAAAGATATATGAATCTGATAAGTAACATTTTGATGACTTTGACAAACTAATCTGTATAAACATGACAAAATACTTCCATTGCAAAGGGTTGTTTAGAGACATTTGAATAACCACAGGGCTTCCACATATGGATTTTGTCATAAAAATGGTGCTCAAATGTCCATTTATTCTGAACATCAGATAGACTCTTTCCTAATCTGAGTCAATATTAATAGGATAGTAAATGTCAATTTTATTATTTTTGCTATGATTGAAAGCTCCTGAACTATTTCACAGACTTTACGATGTGATCAATTTGCTGTTTACAAAGTCATGAATGAACTTAAAAGGCCCCATATTCTGGAAATGAGTTGATTATGTTTTACAATTGATGAGATTTACTCCAGATTCCATTTTGTAACTCAATGACCAATAGTTGTCTAAAAAGCTCAAATGTGCACATCTTGCTCCATAAGTCACTGAGACAAGTGCAAAGTGGAGAGTGTTGCCTTGTCACAAAACCCTGCCCTGAAAAGAATATTATTCCTGGCTTTTGTGCATCAATTAAATCACTGCATAACCTTCCAACGGTGACAAATGTAATGGATCAGTAGATGGATTTTATTTTGGAGAGTTTCCTTGACCTATCCAGAGTCTGTTTAGACTGTTTACAGCACAGATTACATCAGAGTGATTATAAGAACAGAGGTGAACAAAAACATACAATGCTGGAGTGGAAGGACAGGATGACATTTATGTATTTGTGTTATGTTGGATTTTTGTGCCTATTTACTCTTCAAAAAAAATGAATATCTAACTTATTGGAATATTTATCTTGAGAGATCTGTTTTTCTTTTTTAAATTGATTTACTTATTGAGACTTAATCTTGTTAAGATTGTGTGACTTGTTCCAAAAATTTTCATCTTGAGCTACTCCACTTAGATATTGCAACTAATTTTAAGCTACATTTATAATAAAACAAGCGACATTGTTGGGGGATGAGTATGGTGGACACAGTAACTGTTTTTTCAATTTTTACTTGTTTTATGCAGTTTTGCCTCTCTCTCTCTCTCTCTCTCTCTCTCTCTCTAAATATATATGTAAAGACTTGAACCAAGTATATTCTGCTTAGAATAAGAATTGTAGCATTCTATAATCCTTAAATAACATTTTGTTATTTTATGAAAACTTGATAAAGTGCAATCTTCTTACTGCACTGGCAGATAATTTTACTTGAAACAAGACATTTTAACCCAATAATGAGTTTAATTTTCTTATTTTTGTAAAGCCCTTTTTTGCAGTGTATAAATAATGATACCTGCCAATTTAATATAAAGATATGTTTTAGCTGCAGCCCATTATGTGATAACTTCATTTGAAATTTTAACATGTCTTTAATGTTACTTTTGATTTACTTTCACCAATTGGTGCCTAACAGGACGGAAACCAGTGAATTATATGTATATAGTATAGTCCACTGGGTTGCAAACGTTTTTAAGCTGCGAGCCACCTCATAAACTGTTAGTATGACACTTGAAACAAACTGTTGACTTACATTATTCAGCTACACATAGTGAGTGCAGAGGGCATATTTATTGTTATAATAAGACAAATCAAGTCATTTCCATACTGTTTGTCATCATTTATCAGTCTCGGTCACACTTCTCAAATTCTCAAACTGCCATCTGGTGCCAAGATTGCCATATTTCTGAACTATTCATCATGTTCACTATCTTCACTTATTATCATTCCATTACAGCTCAACTTGTAATGAAGCTAATAGTTAGTCAGTAGTCTAATTTAAACAACAATTTAGACTGACATGGAAACTACAACAGAAATCCTTTTTAAGGATCTCATAGTTAAGGTATTTTCATTTGTAGCTTGATTGTATTAACTGTTAAAATGTATGATTTTAAAAGTCTCCTTGGGGCCTGTGATGTTATCATGCAGTAGTTTGGAAAACATCCTCCATAGTAACATTCCTTTAAACAAGTGATTAGTTAAAACATTTAAGAATAAAAAGTACTCTACAGTAATGCAAAAAAAAAAAAAAAAAAAGGATAAACCAATGACTAAACATTAGAAAATATAATAAAATTAACACTGTATGTCATGATATCCCTACTCCTGTAATTAGATGATTTTGCACAAACATTTCCTCTCCTAATACCCTTATGTTTCTGTCTTTTTTAATGAATGTGATTTGCTTTATGCTTGTGTTGGTTGTTTCCTTTCCTGTACTGTCTATTTTCTTTACTGTACGTCATTACTTGCTGCTGTGATAATAGTCTGTCCACACAGATCAATAAAGATTCATTTTATCGCGTGCATATGTGTGGGGAGTCTGATTGCTGTTAAAGATGCAATCAGCTGTCCAAAATGGCCTCGGAGGACTCGGGTCAATGGGTTGATGGAAATGCATTGATTTCTCTGCCTCTCGACCTGCAGTGAAGAGGCCAGTAAAGGTAAAAAACCTGGCACCTGTTGGCAAACTGAAAGCTGATGCTCCAAATCCAACTGCCCACATATAACAGTTAGGTGTCTGCAGAGGTTGATTTAATTCCTCTTTAGGGCTTTAAAAAGAAGAAATGGTGCAATTATAGACAGCGGTGTCTTAAATTTAAAGCTGTGTTCAGTCATTATGACCACTAGGAGGCAGAAGGATCAACCAACAAACAGCAGACAGACAGAGGCTGTTTCTCAAAGTCAAGGGCTCCTCCTTGGTTGTGAGGTCCTTCATAGTCCAGGAGAGTCTTTCCTACTGATCAATACATCCATGAATGGAACAGTCCACTGAGTGCAGGATGTGTCACAGAAAAGGTCCTGCCCCCTGTTCTGTGGCCTCGTAATGCATCTATTTGACATGGTTATTACTTTAACCCTTTCAACCCTAAGCCTAAAATGGTCCATCTGGCCTTTTTTTAAAAATTTTGACTATAAAAAAGTTAGAAAATATGCTGTGAGTCCTTTAGCCCATTTTTCCAGAGGACTTAGAACTTTCAAAATCCTGCTGTCATTTACAATTTGCTGAATGCTATAATTCTGCTAAAATGGCTTATTCTCCAGCTTCTAGTACAGGTGTGAGTGAAATTACCGTAATGACCCATTAAAGTCTACAAAGCATGATATCTCAGTTTTCGGAAACAGTTAGAATTTTTCCAGTTGCACAAACAATGAAAGAGTTACAGCCATCCAAACTGCAAATGCGAAGGGTGTGTCAGCAATGACATGTCAGGTTTTAAAGAATTACATAGGTATTATGTAAATAAAAACATCATCTTAGTGTCTTTTAAACACATATTTTTTGTATGATTATATTATAAACTCTTTACTTTCTCAATATTTCTTTGTTTTATTATCTGAGCACTTTGTCTCTGGTTTCCTGTGGAAATTCCATTTATTTATAATGAACATAATAAATGAATTACATTTATATATGAAACGTGCCATGTAATGTAAATGATACCCAACCTATATTTAAATGCAAATAGGATTATGTGTGTTTAAAGATCACTGAAGATCCCCAGAAGCAGAAAATTCTGCAAGGTAAGGAATCAGTCCTCAGTAGGCTGATGGTAAAAGTCCCTCTGTGAGTTTAGAATTTAATTAAGCTCCAGTCTCCTTCCTTTTATGTACACGGTACCAACTATAATGCATGATTATATGAAAGGTGCTTCACAAATTCAGGTTAAGAACTTAAAAGTGCCACATGGAGCGGAAACCCAACAAATTCTATGACAGCAAGGGAGGAAAAACTTTTAACAGAAAGAGAACCCTGAGACAGAACTGGGCTCCAGGTAGGGAACCACCTGTCTCCACTGGCTGGGATTAGTGGAAAGAGGAGAGAGAAAAGAAAACAACAGAACACTCCCAGAGAGAACCCTCACCCCTTCAGTCAGCTGATCGTTTGTCCACCGCTGCTCTCTCCTCGTTTGGTGAGTGGAGAAGAAAAAATTGACCCGAGCAAGAAAGTTTATTTTTAAAGTTAACCAACAATTGGAGACCAGCAGGTGAACAAACATAAAAAACTTTAAATCTGTTGACTGAAACCAGAACATCTGTGGCAGATGGAGATAGAAATATAGTGAGTGACTGATAGACTGAAATGCACTAACATTAAAGTCAGTCAGTTAAATTGATGAATAATTTGACAATATTAACATAACTAGCAATGATTAGTTATGATTACAGGTTTAGAGTTTTAAAGAATTTGTCAAGCACAAAACAGCTGGTGGCAAAGTATCTGATGACTGTTTTGCTGTTTTACATGTTATTATTATAGATGTGATATGGTTCTTTTTTACTGGACATTCTTCAGCATTCTTCTGTCTTCTCATTCAACACACCAGAGAGAAGTTTTCAATCAACAAAATAATCTTTAAATCAATTCCTGGTATCAAGTTATTGTCTTCTTTAGTAAGTAACCCTGCAATAAACAGGACAGTGTACAGCAAACAGGTCATCATAGAGAAATAAACCTTGCCAGGGTGATGAAAACAAAGACAAATTTGCTATAACGACATTGGCCCTTACATTACATATGGAATTATTACTTAATTTTGGTTTGGTAGGGGGTCTATGTGATAAAGAGTCTAATGTAATCCATCATCAGTGTATGAGTAATCATAAAATTCATGTTCACATTTTACCCGTTTTCGGAAACTTTAGGAACAGGTTTTGAGCTCCTTCTAGTTGTAACAACCTTTGGCTGCACAGGTTTAGTTTATAACTAGATTACTGGGGTTGCTGGGGCCAAAGAGGTTATGAACTCTGTGGTATTCAAGCAAACAAGACGTACAAAAAAAAGCTAGACCTAAAACTTTCATCTCTGTCCATAAAGGAGATCAGATGCTTTGGCACCTGAAGCAATTGAATAACATGTTACATTTGAGCATTATTGGTCCAGTATTGGAAACATTTGATACAGACAAACAAATCAACAAAATACAGACCTTTGGCTACTTTTTGATCTTTTAATGTGTAAATGTTGCATATTACCTTTAAAGGCTGTTCAACATTAAGTCTTTTGTGCCCTAAAAACTGAAAACAGGGCAATAGGCACAACATTTTGAATGTTTATTAAATTTAAAGGGGTCATATTTTGCTAAACCCCCTTTTATTAGTCTTTGGTTCATTTATTTGTGTATTTGGACCCTAATAGTTCAAAAAGTTTGAATTTGAACCCTCCAGGTGCTGCACAGCTATCTTTAGATTCGTTTTGGAAAAAATGTAGTGGATTTCTACAACCTGTTTTAATTCCAGCTTTATTTGTTATATCTATAGCTAGTTACGTCATGGCATTTGCACATATAAGGTCAAGACTTCCGAAAACATTTCTCTGAGTACGACATAATTGTTTGTCAGCAGCAGTGGTTGTAGTCCATACTGGAAATATGTCCAAACTTTGAGCCTAAAATGTTCAGTTGTTGGTTGTATTAATGAACACAAGTGGCTGAACTGGACAGAAAACACTGTCAACAACCTGGAGGGGGCGGGGTGTGAAGTGGCTCATTTGTATTTAAAGGGCCAGCGCTCAAAACGACCTTTCTGGTGTCGTTAGTTATAAATAGGGTTGAAGATGGACCTGTGGAGTTGAATTAATGAAGAATTCAGACCCAAGCAGAGCATTTACAGTTTGTGTAGACCACAGGGAAATGTTTTAAAATGCATAATTCCATTTAAAAAAGCTAAATAAAATGGTCAACTACTCAAGATCAGCAAAAGCATGACCTTTCTGCAGCTTCAGAGCAAAAATATTAGCGTCGTCCTTTAAACGGTAGTGGACATATAGCATTATCTCTCTGCTCCTCTCCATCTCGGCCTGTTGCATAAACGAGAAAGGCTGCAGAATAAAGCCAAAGCATTATGCATTGGTAATCAGGGAGGCATGTGGCAGGATTATTATCATCTCTGCAGATCAAAAGATTACAAATAATAACGGACATCAACGTGGAAGAACACGAGTCTCTGCAGAGAACCACAGAAGCATTAGAAAGCAATGGTTTGATGTATGAAGAGCTGCACTATCATACATTTACTGACTTTTCAGTTATTACTGACACCTGAGATTAAAACTGGAGAGAAGAGAAAACAAAATCAAAGGAATTATTGATACATATGAAAAATCTGAAAGGCAGTATGTGTTGACATTTGGCATCCTCTGTGGACGGGATTTCATGCAATGAAACAAACAAAAAGGATGGAAAAGGGCATTTAGATGATGCGATTAGGCCGCACAATATTTGTTTCTGCTGTCCTGAAATAACAGAACCAGCACAAACACAAAGAGCTGCTGTGTTTTAACTGTAGAAGCAACATTTGGCTGAAAATCCTACCACCAACAGTGAACGACAGCCCGGTTTTATCCCTCCTCATGGAGACGATCCTGCAGCTCTGAAAGCAATGTCATGCACCAAATCTGGATCTCAGCACACACTCATTTCATAACAAGCTGCTTTCTCATTGTTTATATGCTGTTATTAAAATTCTGAGGTTATATTCAACAGGTAAATGTTTGTTTAAAGCATAGCCTTGGTGCAGACACTGAGTGCTACTGCTTTCTTACTTCAGCTTATTTTCTTTTCAGTCATTTATTACAGTAAGTGTGATTCTTTAATCATTCTAATTTGTGATAAAAACTTTTCAAGTGTTTCTATTTCAAATGGAAAAGAAGGCCTGAGGCAAAAATAATGGCAGCATGGAGAGAAGTTAGATTCCTTACAGAGCTGGGCAAAGGTGTGAATCTGAAGAAAGAGCTACCCGAGGCATATGACAAGTTGTCCACAGCTGAGGCACTGGAGACGCCAAGCAAAGGCTCTCAGTCCCAGATGCACAAGAGAAGAAACAAGATGTTCTCCACCAACCCAGGGATGCTCTATTCACAGTGGCAGGGTAACAAGAACCCCTTTTCCACCAACATTCCCAGGAACTTTTATTATCACAAATTTATTTAGCTGGGTTAGGGCGGCACAATTAATCAATTTTAAATTGAAATCAGATCATTTAATTAGGACGATGTTAAAAAATGGCAATCGTCAAATTGAATTTCATCTATCCAGTGTCTCCAGGCTGCGTGCCTCCAGGCCACCACAGGCTCCTCCTCCTAACTTTGAGAACGATCTCCACAGTCTTTGGTCTCCACACACCGGTACAAAAATGGTGTTTGCTAAGGAGAGTGAGAAGTTCCTGGCTAAAAATAGCAAGATGGTTGTGTGGAATTGGTACGACTTCAAAGTTTCCGACCTAACCATTCCCTACTGCAGTCTGCCTGAAGGCGGTATCTGTCAAAGACAACAGCACAACCAACTGATTTCAGCACCTCAAACATCAGTGGGAGCAGTACGGTACATTGCAGGCTGCACACGAAAAGTGCATACTGACCTCTGTTGTCTTTTGTAGTTTTATGCAGAAATCAAAATTGAAAATTGAGTTTTTAAAGGAAGAAATTGGGATTTTATTTTTGGCCAAAATCATGCAGCCCTAAGCTGGGTAAAAGAATTCCTGGTGATCTGTGTGCTTTGTGTTTCCACTGCGCCTCAGAGTTTTTGGAAATGTACTCAAATCGGGCTCATCTTTTGGAGTTGTGCACTTGAAAACACACTGAATTTCTTTTGAGTGAATTCTGCAAATATGTTTGACAAGGTCCAGGCTCTTTAGAGCGCATTTGTAGAATATTGTCTTTAGTGTATGAGTATGGACTGGAGGTCCTATAAGGTCAAGATGGGAGACACCTCAAAAGGTGATTGAGAACAAACGAGCCAAGATCCAGACTGACAAGATGGAGATGGCCAACCAGTCTGACGTAGTGGTGGTGGATAAACATCAGAAGACAACGGAGGTGATACATGTAGCAGTCCTGGGTGACAGCAACATCAGGAAGAAAGAACACGAGAAGCTTGAGAAATACTAATGAAGAAAGAGCTGGAGAAAATAAGGCATGTGAAGGCAACAGTGGTGCCAATAGTGATGGAGGCTCTGGGGGCTTCGTCCAGAAGAGCACAGTCCTAGGAACAGTTAAGATTCTGAACCCTCAGGCTTCCAGGCCTCTGTTAGAGGACCGGAGCCTGAAGGAGACACAATACTGCCCAATACTGTCCACGGTGAAACACACCTCAGAGATCAAGTCAACATCCCAATATCACTACTTTTTTGTTTTAATTCTACCTCTGTGAACCTTTTACATGTCATACATTAAATTTCTCCTTGTTTTACTGTGTGTAAAAATGAACAAAACAACTACGCAGTAGTCATGCCTTGTGTCACGCTGATGCTCCCAGTTTAGTTGATGTTGTGTGAGTTAAGTAGGAAACCAAAAGATCTAATCTGCAATAACAGTTTCAGTTATCACATTCAACCATGCACTCCAGAAACAGGTGGAAATGAATTCAAGTCAATGAATGATCTATGGATGATGATAACTGTGTCTGTGTTCATTTTATTACTTTCACATCTTAAAGGTTCCCTGGGAAACATCCACACAGGCTTGTTTTCATGTGTTGTCAGAGTTCTATGTGAGGAACTTTGTGATTAATGATGTGTATAAATAGGAATAAAAAGAGGAATGTGGAATGAGGGATGTAATAAAATTATTCCAACCTTATGTGCAATAGTGGTTGGTTATTTTCCAGTTGTGTGTGAGAAATTTTTCAGTTATGATGCTTTTTGGAAATTATTTCTAACAAGCCTTAAAATAAATATATTACAATAAGATATTTTATATAAATAAACCGCAGTTGATATTTTTTCTGTAAAATGGCCCACAGCAGATTATTCTGTTCTGGTCCTCAAAGCTAAAACCTGCAGGTTTTTATTATTCTAATTCCAAAAATTGACTGCAATGATTAATAACACAGAGGCTGAAACTGTCAATGTTAAGCTCATCATCTTTCAGTCTTTATCTTCTTTCATAAATCTCTTCACCTGCACATAGGCGCTCATCAAATTAATTCAATGTATGATTAAATTTCATATCGGTCCCTCTTTTCATGTCTTTTTACCCTCATTTCCTTTATGTCTTTGTGCTTTCTCTTTTTAGTTTTACAGCTGGGTTCAGGTTCTTGTTTGAGATCCAGCATCTACAGAGTAATTTCCTTTTCTACATTTAACACTCTGTTTATTGATAGCTGCAGTAAAATCACAACACATTAAGTTTTCTGGATGTCACTGTCAGCTGTAGTAACCTCAATGAAAAACTAAAATCAATGTCGGTTAATTAGTTCATGATTAAAGAAGAAACACATAAAATGCAGCTTCAAAGTTATGGCTGTTAAAACCTCTGTGTCATATTATCTGTCATTTTTGCAGTGTATACAAAAACAAATATTGTCTTAATTCACAGGTAACTTGAACTCTAATGACAAAAGAGTTTGGTTTACAGAGGTTTATGTGTTGATCTGTAACAGCTGATCACATGGTGGCCTCTAGTGGACAAAGCACTAAAGGACACCAAATTAACTGATGCTCCTCCCGTTTGCACGAATTCCTTTAAAACAAAACGTACAGTCAGATATTAATGTGAACACAGCAGCTCTTTATTCTTATCTAGAATAATGTAAAATATAACAAAAGCAGCGATGTGCATTTAACTGCTGGAACTGATCATCTGGGAAAGCCTTGTTAAACTGAAGTTTTATTCTTGTTGCAGCTTTAAAAGTGATATTTAATCTTTGAAGTCAGTGAATATTGCTCAGTTTGTTGAGCAGAGCCACATACAAACACTGATACAAAGTCAGTGTCTATAAAAGTAATATGAAGGCAATAACTGCAGCTATTTACAATAAATAATACATGACGAAGGGAATCAGTGTCAGGATTTCAGTCAAATACTTTGAGCATACAGGGTTTAGCAGGTGGAACGTTTAAGACACTTTTAATGATAGAGGTTGCATATCCATATCTACATAAAATTGTTCCTATAACAGATATTGTGGTTGAGCATGACTGAACGGCAATGATGAAGTACAATGATAGAATTAAACCTATAATCATCACTTGGAAACCGTTAAGCTGAAGGGCATTAATAGTGTTATACACTTAAAAAAATTATTTTTGCTGTAACTTCACAATACTTTTCTCTGGTCATTCATGGAGGAAACCTAATGACTACTTTTACTTGATCATTTTCTATAATCATAAAGAGCCCAAGAGTCTGCTAAAGCTACATAATCAAATATAGAAATTAACATTGAATGAACAGATATTTAGGAGTTCAAGTTTTGTTAAAAATAAATTAAAAAAAACAAAAAAAACATCTCGTTATGCCAATTGATCAGCAACAATAGGATATTTTACAAATTAGTGTTATCTGGACCAAAATGAAATAATGGCTCGACAGATGGACCTTTCTTCCAACTGGATTCTTACTAATAGAAGACTGTTTTTGGACCAATGACATTGAATTTGATGTTCACCAACTCAGACAGGCTTGAGTATTTGGACTTAAATGTTTGATTCAATATTTATCCAGTTTCTAATTAACTGAAATATGTTAGACACATATAACGTGCTTTTGGTGTCAAAATGTTTGGGGAGGAGGTGGGGATATTTGTGTCTCTCTACTCCCAAAAGACTTTAAAATTCCACAATTGGTCACCCTCTACCTTTGGTGTTAAGATTTTTTTTTTTTTCTCTCCTGTGTGGAGATAGAAAATAGAAGACCACAGGACCTACAGCAGTGCCTCCTGTTCCTCAGTCCTGAAAAACAAAACTTCATTTTGCACAATAACAAAAATAAGTCACTCAGGATTCCCCATTGAGTTTCATTACCAGAATATTTATTTTATTCTTTTCCTATTAAAACACTAGCTGCCATATTTAATAAAACAGCCAAGTGGACAAGTGCCTCAGTCCTCGTCCTCCAGTCAAACTCTTCTCAAACAGGTCACATGGGTCTGTGGGCGTGTCCTTGGCTTTGCTGCTGCAGTGTGAATGAGCTGGCCCCTGTCGTCATGGCAACTGATGTCACAGCCGCTGTAGCAGTGGTTGTTGCTAAAAGGTGTCAGTGTTGGAGGAGTCAGGTGTGGTCCCCTGTAAACTGTCTCCATGGTGATCTCTGTGGTAACAGGAAGTCTAGTATTGCATCATTTACCTGCGGCCAGCAGCTTCTGACAGTTTATCCTTTATTTCCCTTCGATTAAAAATACTGCCTTGCATGTATGTATATATAAAAGATATATACATAGAAGTGTACATTGGTGCCTCCTGGAGAATAGGTAATAAAATGGGAATTAAAAATCAATAACTTATGAGACTTGATATTTTTGCTTGGTTTGCCTCTTGTACTTGATGACAGAAGACAAATACTGTGGATAAATGCGAAAGGTGACAGCAAAGCAAGCAAATAAAAAAAATATTAAAGTGAAGTCAGGCACAGAGGACTGATAGAATGGATGAGCTGTGATGAGGACAAAATCAAGAATCAAAAGGCAGTAGATAGGGATGCACTGAAATGAATGTTGCTGTTATGTTCTCAATCTGTTGCATCATTCTGTTCGGTTTTATATAAAAGGATGATATCCTACATTTTTCTTTTTGCCAACAAATCCCATCACATGCTAATCAAACTGATCTTCTACCAGATGTCTGTGCATCTACAGCCCGGAGGGCGCTTTTCCTCTGTGCCAGGAGAACTCATTGCTGCACAAAACTATTAGAAGCCATTACAAGAGCCAGATGTTGTGTTGGTGTTCCTCCACCATAAACACATACTCATAGTGCAGTTTATTTTGACCACATAGTCTCCGGCAGCCACTTAATGCACTGTTAGTGTCCAACTAACACACTTGTCACTTGCTAATTACTGCTCAAAGCAACCTTTTTTGATCATGACATATTAACTTAAAAAAAAAAAATCATCTAATTTTTAGATTCAAGTTGAGGTAAACTGTCCTTCAGTCACAAATACCATTAAGAACTAAAAGAGACTTACTCTAAAATAGTCTTCCACAAAGTCAAAATGATCTCCTGCTAGTGGCATGTTATCAAATTAATGAACTTTTAAAACTATATCTGTACAGCTTTCAAAGTTAGACAGGACTGAGGAGGAACACACTAGTTTTCCATGGGATTTGTTCACAATTAGAAAAATGTACAATGCCACCACACATTTTACTTCGTTGTGAATAATGATGAAAACAAACTAATCTGCCCAGTGTAAAACAAAAATGATCAATTTACAATGTCAAGTACTTCCTACATAGTGACTTTTGGTAGCTTTTGTCCAAAAAAGCTTAACCTAATTTATTTAAAAACAAAAATAAATCTGCTTTTTAGACCAGCTTACAAAGTGCTTCCACATAACAACAAACCAAAAAGGTATATTTTTCATCTTTTATTATGAAATAGTGCTACAATGTACATTGCATTTCCTCTCCTGACTGTCCACTGTCTGCTGATGTGTTTGTCTGATTTGTAATGCTGAAAACCTGGTAAAAATAAAGAGAAATGATAAATAGTTGAAGTTCCTGCTAAAGGTCAGAGAATGTGACAAAGTACGCACTGTGCAAAATAATTATCCATCCTGACAGGTGATTACTAATCCTGTGTTAAAATCTGGTTCTTCTTAAAATGAAGTGAAAAACTTCTTTAGACAAAAATAGTCAAATCTTAAAGAGCAAATAGAAACATGAATCACTTGATCAGATGGACAGTTATTTAAGTGCTGTGTGTCTGTCTGTGTGTGTTGTTGACATTCAGTCTGTGCTGCACATAAGAGAAAAAAACAAACTCATGGAGGAGGAGGGTGGGAAATTTAAAAAAAAAAAAAAATGACAAAAGGAAAAAAACAGAATAGTTAAAATCATAAAGTCTATGATGAAGGAGCCAGGACGTCCTCTCTCGTCCTAAATCCTTATTGGCCAGATTTGATAAAGTGTGTGGAGGCTGAAAAACCTAGCAGGGTGGTGACTGAAGTGCCAGGAGGGCCAATGGCAGGCAGGCAGGAGGAAGGAGAGCCAATCAGAAGGCCTGCTGGGCAGGATTGTAGTTGAAGGTGGAGGGAACATGAGGTCGTTCTTCTAGTTTGTCATACTCCAAGTGAAACTCCTGAAAACAGACATCATGACAGAAGGCAACTTTACTATGTGTTGATATTATAGGGTTTACTTTAATCCACAACCTTCAACTTCTGTTCACATTTTCTGACAACAGTATTTGTTAAAACTATCTTTGCTCATGGGCGACACGGTCGTGCAGTGGGTAGCACTCGTGCCTCACAGCAAGAAGGTCCTGGGTTCGATTCCAACACCAGTCGGTGGGACCTTTCT
>JAPQRP010000005.1:13990070-14016869 GCA_037367295.1 Apogon hyalosoma
AAGTAATTTGATAATTATTGAGTATCAAACATACTCTGTTGTCTGATAAATTTCCACTAGATTGTGCTAGAGTAACTCTTAATTTTCCTCCTCCCTTGTGTAGGAGGTTTATTTATTTCTCTGGCCTCATATGAGCTCAGCTCTATTTTGCTGACTTCATTTTACTGCAGTTTTCTTAAATATTTTTAAAAAATATAATCTACATCTTCTTTTTTAGTTTGTTGGTGATTATGAAGTGCCTCAGGACAATTTAGCAGAAGTAAATTTGCCATCCTGAAAGCTCTGGATGGAGAAAACTAATTGTCTTTTCGTTTCATTTTGTTTCCCGTTTACAAACAGCCTGACCTCTGCACATGTAATTTTACATTAAGATGAAAACGGTGACATTTGGGCGCTCTTCTCGCTCCAGCAGTCTTATTCCCCTCTGGACTATTTTAAGCATGAATGTGTCGTGCATTGAGCGATGCAAAGCAGATTAAATGCAAAGAGCTAGATGTCTATATGCTGTTGCTTCTGTGTAGGCGATACATTTTACCACTCAATATAAAGATAAAGATGTGCTCTGCGTGTCTGACATTACGCAGCAGCAATATATGCACAGAGAAAAGCTGTGTGTGTTAGATTTGATGATTCACTGCTGAGGTTGTGAAACATCACACTAACCTAGAGGGATTTTATTGTTGTTGGGTTTTTTTTTTGTTTTTTTTTTATTAGCTTTCAGGCTTGAGCTTCTGTCAGATTTTTTTTCAGCAGCTAATTTAGAAATTATCTGTGGTTACCATGGTTACCATTTTCCATACCCAAAATGGAGCTTGCTATGGACTGACTGACCTTGACCCTCTTTCTTCAGTTCCATGCAGAGGTGAACAGTGTAATAGTGTAATATCTAATCATAAGTGGCTTTTCAAAGTAATTTACAATAACAAAATCACCTCTCATACAGTACATGTCTTTAATACCAAGCTCTTATTAAATATCAGAAGACAGAAAGTCAACATGGAGTCCCTAGTGGCAACATAATAATAAACACAGACTGTACAAATCAACAATCATAAAAGTGCTGTAATTATGATTATTTGTCTACTTCTCTGGAAACTGCAGGAAAGTATTTTATTCATTGATGATTCATTATAATAAAATCTAACATTTATTTGAGCAACAATCCAGACTGAACTGAAACAATACATTATAGTAGATAACTGTCTTCTATTTTAATTTCACTACACTTCACTCTTCATGACATCTGTACAGCTTCCTCATTTTGTGAATCTAATCTTTTATGTTAGATTATGTCCTTCTTTCGTTTTTTTTTTTTTTTTTTTAATGAAAAACTATGCCAAATGTAGGCACTGATTGAACACTAGTAAATCACTTGGAACAGCAAAGTAAAAAGTAAAACTAAAATAATCTAAAGTAGCTGTGCTATTCCTTTGAAAATTAAGTTTTGATAGAAAAAAATAAGTGAGGTCATATGTTAAATAATAATGATTTTATGTAACTACTCCATTAACAGCCTTAATGCAAATATGCTTTTAAATAATTGCATGTTGCTGGTTGAGGCCTAAAATAGACAATGATGATCATAGTGATGTGGATGTGTTTTTCTGTTTTTCACCACAGACCTTCCTTGACCTCTGACTACGAAGATGGTTGACAAATCGTGTAGTGCACACAGCATTATGTACTTAATAACAGACACTGCAAATCCCAGCAGGACGGGTCCCATGTAGCATCAGTCAGCACAGCACTGCTGCAGCCTGCAGGACTTAACTTGAGCCAAAGTGTTTTTGCAACCATTACACAAATACGGCTGCAGTTTTAAAAGGATCTGCACACATTTTAGTTCTCAGCATGGATAAAAGAAAAAGTCACAAACACACACACACACACATACACGCACACACACACAAACAAACGTACATATCCTAAATCTAGATACAGAAATTGACCCTATCCAAATCTGTTTTCACACCCAACCTACATAATCCTAGGATAGTCTGGCTACATCTTGCATGGAAAGGAATTATGGGAAATCTGACAGTGACGAGCTCTCTGGAAGCGTCCTACAGCTGTTACAGTAAATCACACATATCAACAAACCTCAGCATTAAGCTTGTTGCTTAAAATGGACAGACTTCAAATTTCATAGTTTTTAGAATTTATTTAATGGTGTCCATGCCTTTAAAAGGTAAATTAACTCTAATCTGCAGACACAAAAAGGTGCTTAATTTAGAAATGCAAATGCACTGCAAATGACGTAAATGACTGAAGAAAATGCAGTGTTTGGTTCTGACAGCTTTATCTTGTGCCGGCAACAAAAAAGATCAATATAACTCTTATGAGCTTTATAAAATATTCCTGTGATAGAAATATTCTCCTCTTTGGTTGCTTCATCCTTGGTTTCTAAAACCTTCTGAGATGAATGAAGAACATTCAGCGCCGCTTGGCGTCGACAGCCCACGACTTCACACCCTCTTCCTCACCAGGACGGAAGTGTGAAGGAGTTGAAGTACAGTGAGACTGTCTGCTACAGAGACGTTCAACAAAGTCACAGAACAGATACGAACACGCTGCTAAAGTTGCTCTACCAATCCTGCAGGGGTGTTACATCATCAAAATTGCCAAATCACAAAGTCATGCCATTCTGTAAGTGCATCCAACATGAGTGAACACTTCACAAATCCAACTGAGAGGCCTGTGGGAGAACTTTTGAAAGGGAGCTATTCAGAAATAATCTAGTCACAGATTCAAGTCAACATGATGATTAAAACTTCATTAATTAATCATTTGGACAATGATAAAATGACAAAATTTAATAATAAATTATCATCATTATTATCATTATCAATAATAATAATAATAATAATAATAATAATGATTCAATGATCTTGGCTTTAGGATGTATTGGCATTGCTTTGGAGCTCTATACATTTAATTCTCACTTAAACCATCATCTGTCAAAAAAGTCATTCTTTAATCGCTCGAGACCAAACCATAGTTAAAAGGAGAAGGAACATCATCAGGTGAACATACATAATGATAATGTGATCATACCTATAAAAGACTCAAATAAACAACTAATACATCAGTTTTATAGAGGGCTAATACCTGAGATGAAACAGTTTTGACATGTCATAAAGTATTTCTGTTCCTTTGTGGTTAGTATATAAATTGCCACTGCTTTAATAAAAGCAGGAAACATCCCCACAGAAGTCAGATTCTACATGCTGTATACTCACATGTACATTAAAAACTATTTACCCTGGAGTCATTGCTTTATTTTCATTTAACTTAAACAAGCATTTGTATTTCCTCTTAAAGAGACTTCACCCCAAAGAGATCACAAGACAGAATTAAATAAACCCAGTGATAAGCAGAGCAAAAACCAAAACCCAGTTAACCTGAAGACAAACAAAGTATCTAAATTCAATGAAACCACAGAGCAGACATTTCACTTTTCCTCCACATTCCTTCACACAGTCTTCTCCACGAAAACTATCATCTATTGAAGTCATAGTGCACATGTCATATTGTTATTATTTTGTATTTCAAAGTCTGTTGCTTTTGTGGCTTCTAAGGGTGAAGCTCCAAATGGAAAACGTAATATCTCAAAGCTTTAACACAGCTGACAGCCACTGGAGGTCGCTCCAAAAAGCTTGTTTAGTGAGATCTCAGGGCAAATAGTGGTATTGATGTCTACCATGTTGGACTTTGACAGATCTGTATAATGTCTCATTCACTGAAGTTTTCATTGACTTAATAAAACACTTTTTTTTTTTCATGACAGTTCCACTGTTGATGTGGTTGACAGGTTCAGTTCTTAAAGCAGCATGACTTTCATCACAAAGTTTTTTTCAAATTTGTGATAGCCTAATTTTCACTAATCAATTAGTCTTTCTGTGTTTACGCACTTGAATCCCTTCAACAACTTTGAAGATGACTCCATCATAAACACAATCCTCTTGTCTACATAAAAAAACGAAATGTCACTCAGGCCGTTTCAGAAATTTTTTTGCAAAGTGCATTGTGGGAATTCCACACAGCAGCAATTTTGCTGTCTCTTGGTGAGTGCTAAACCCAAATGTCACCTTTACCTCCATCCACCGACTATACTCATTCTTTAAAACAACTCTGGTGGACTGTATAATTTTATGTTGTAGTGATCTGGCTTGTTTTTGTGCCGAATCTGTGAGAAACTGCTTTCGCTTGGTCACCACCTTTGTTGCTGCTGTGTGGAATTTGCATTCCCACAATGCACTGTACATTTCCAAAAAGGCCCGAGTGACGTTTTGGTTTGTTATGTAAACAAACGGACTGTGTTTATGATGGAGTCATCTTCAGAGTTGTTCACCATGAGGGAAGTGATTCAGGTGAGTAAGCACGGAAAGACTAATGGATTAGTGATAATTAGGATATCGCTGGGGTTTTACAAATTTGAAAAAAAAAAATTGTGATGAAAGTCATATGCTGCTTCAATGAAGTTTACTATTTTACCATGTTAATATGCAAGCACTAAGCATTAGCTCACATTTGACCCCTTGACCTCATGTAGTTCTGCCTCTTTTGTCCAAAAATGATCACTTGTAGCTCCTATAAGCCAGCATGGTAACAGGCAAATTGCAAACTAATGGTCTCAAAACAGCAGTTCCTCCCTCCACCACTCATATACAGATTCTGATTGTAACCAACTGAATACCACACAACTCATCATACTCTTGCAGTGGATGGTTTGTGTCTCATCAGTGTTTGGTTTGTCCATTCTGGGCTACTGTAGAAACATGACAACACAATGTGGAGAGAACGTGATCTTTATTTTGCACTTTTTCTGTTTTTATTTTTCATAGATTTTTCCTTCAACAGATTGAAATCATAAACACCATATTTCTTTCCTCAAATACATTCATTTAAATCATGTGCACTGCACACTGTTAACAATTATTGATGGATTTATTTTTTTTATTTTCTATGTCACTTCTGGGATTCCATATGTCACAAATAAAATGTATAAAAATAAATAAGGGAACAGTTCCCACCTTTGTTTCAAAAGTAAAACGTAATTACCTCTGAATCTCCACAAGTGGTGACACATCTGTAAACAGGAGTTTGCCTGTGGGTTTATTGGACGTACATATAGTTAAAGGTGTTGGGCAGATGAAATTCAATCAAGCGAGTACGGCTGTGATTGGCCAATGAGAGCAGCTGACATGACTGCCGTTGGTTGCTGTAACACCAACAGCAGCTCTGCTCTGATTACTACAAACAGCACACACACACGCACACACACACACACACACACACACACGCACGCGTGCGCGCATACACACACACGCATGCACGCACGCACGCACGCGCACACACACACACGCGCACACACACACACACACACTCACTCACTCACATATTGTCTATTTATATCTTGAGTTAGACATGGCGAATATTATTACTGAGTAATTAAATCTGTGTGTTCATGCATGACTGATGTGGCACATGGAGCTGAACGTGCTACTGTAGCCTGTCAGCTGAAAACACATTCAAAAAGCGAAAACTACATGACGCAGTTGTGCCACCTCGTCTGTGGATAATGAAATACCACCAACAGGATTTTCCCTCTTTAAGCCCCTAAAAATAGCTGCCAAATTCAGAGTGTGTGTGTTGGGTCCATTACTGTCCATCCTGTCGGCCAAATGCAACATCAGATCAAAAAATATTGAACCCTGTCTCTGAACATTACACCATGATATTATCTCAGAAAATCCTGTGTCTGTCGTTAGCTCTCTTGATAAATGCATTTATAAATGCATGTCGATGTGTATTTTTAACCAGTTGTAGTCAGTTATTTAGAGTGCCAACAGTTGATTTATATTTGATTGTTCAGTCAATTAAAAAACCTGAATAAAAAATATGCAGTTGATGCAGTCATCAGTTATCATCTTTTTGTTTTGGTTTGCTCAAATATATTTAATCAAAGACATGAAAAATCAGAAATATCAAACAATAAGTCAGGGATGAAAATAATTCTGAGTTACCTAAATTTATATTTTTACTTTCACAACATTTTTAAGTTACACATGATGTTGTACTGGACATCCATCAGTCCTGGTGTGTCTATAGTCTGTCTGTCCATGGGAGTGGATCTCTCCTTCACTGTGGTTCTCCCTGAGGTTTCTCTTTTCCCACAGGGTTTTTGGAGTTTTTCTTTGCTGAGAAGGATGGTCTAAGGACAGGGGATGCCTGGGACATTAATCCATTTCCTTCATCTGCTGTTTATTTGACTGTTGTTTGTTTATATCCAACTAATTCTGTGAAGCCCTGTGAGACAACCTTGTTGTGATATTGGGCTCTACAAATAAAACTGAATTGAAAATTAAATTGAATTATACTCGTTCCTTTTCTGATCCCTGATCCCTATTTCATTTTTCTGATGTTACTGGTCAAAATATTCCATTACTGTATGTCATATGTACTGTTACTGCAGCTCACAATTCACCTTTGTTACCTTAAACATCATTATCTGTAGATATCTTTTTTTTTTTTTTAACGTAATAAGCCACAAAAATAAGACCTAAAATGTCTAGATTGCTGAATTTTTCAACCAAACATAGAAAAGTTACAAAAACTACCCCCAGATAATCTGACATTACACATGACAAGAAGGATGAGTCACTTGCTGTCCTATCTAAGATGTTTGAAATTGATAAGGATAGACTTTGAGCTGGAAAAGATCTGTCTCAGTCTGACCTTCGCTCAAAGTGAATTCATTAAGTGGTGCTGCTGTACACTGCACGTCCAGTACAATCACAAATTTGGGTGGACAGCGCAGCCTCCCATGGGCATCAAACAGGCCCCAGGGTCAAATTCATGTGTTCGTGACAGAGAAAACATCCCAGCTAACCTGCTTCACTGACAAACTGAAGAAACTAGACATAATGCACACAATAAGTTACATATTTTCTCCTGTCAGTCTGGTGTCTCTTTTCTTTTATTGCCTATTATAACACAGCCATACCCCTTGATGTTTTCTCCAAATATTTCAGATTTCCACCAACTGTCACTGATGAAGCACTCCAACATTACAGTAATATTACAGTAATCTTCTTTGCCACAGACACATTGGATGACATTTTACTGACATTTATTTCCCACTTCAACATGTGTGATTTCATTCATTTGTAGTCAAGTCAGTTCATTAAATGAACTTGAAGAAACTTCACATAAAAGCTAATTAGTTCAGACTCAAATCACAAAAACAACAGGAAATCCAGTTTAACAAATAGACGGGGAAAAGATACAAGTAGATCCGAAAAATGTGCAGAACTTCTCAACATATCTGAAACATCCCCTGCAGTGACGTGAGGTTACTGTTAAAAATACTGTGTTCATATGACCTTAGTCTTGTCCACACAAATATGGAATTGTACCCCCTTAGTTGATAATAATTATACCCACATAACTTTCATTTTCAAAAAGAATTTCACCACATATTGGACTGAAAAAGGATGCATAAGATAAGGCTGACCAGTAGGTAATGATATGTCAAATGTTTGAAAATTTTAGCTTGTATTGTTAACTTATTTACCTGACATTAAAACAAAAAAATGGAGTAGCTACTTGAACAAATGGCTTTCATATCTGAGAGCAAAACTTCATGTTAGTGGAGTATTGTAATACAAGAAGAAAAGAGCTGAAGAGAGTGTCAAAGAACACATTTCTTTGGTATAAATCCTTTAAATGGCTAGATCTTTATTCAGTGCAGCTGCAAAAGCTGTCAGGCCTTTATTTAAAGCAGTCTTGTATTAGAATAACTTTATTTCTGATTCCCTCTGTTTGATGAGTAGAATTGGTCATATTTTGGTCTATTCCTTCTTTTAATCCATTGAGTGCTCTGACAAACACTTGCTGTGACTGTCTCAAATTCAAAACTCCATTGCATTTCAGTCAATAGAACATCTTGAGATGTTTGATGTCACTACAAAATCCAGTTTGGCTGAGACAAATAAATTACATACACTCATTATGACTGAATATGGATTTCTACTGCTTTATTTTATTAAAGCAGTAAAAACATTAAGTATGTTTAAATAACCTACACATTATACTGTATTACAGGCACAAAGAGTTTATACATATTTATCTTTTTTATCACCTGTATTTTTCAGGACCAAACTCAAGTACCCTCACCCCTGAATGATACAAGACCAGACCAATCCTGTGTTTTATTTAAGGAAATACAGCATAAATGACCTATGGCACCAACTAGACAAAGGAAAAACAGGCATGTGTATGCTCTTAAAAAGGTACACTTAAATAAGCACTTGAATAAAGCTTTAATTTGAGTGTTGTACATTGGTATTACTGTGAAGAGGAGTTAAGTATTTCACTTAAAAGCAAAGATGACATGCACTACATTGAAAGGGATTCATTACTTTTACTCCTGCATTGTTTTGCAGTGACCCTCAGCTGTAATAGTTGAGCCTCACTGCAGCGGAACGTACGCTCTAAATGTGTAGAATAGCCCCTTCAAAGGGACAACAGATAAATATGTCAACAGATAATAACAGCGAGTCCTACCACGAATGACCATACACATCATGGTATTTGGCATATATGGTCATTTGTGATATTTAACATTATTAACATGTAACTTAATATAACACAATTTGATTTATTTGCCTGAGAGATGGGACAAAATCTTGCAAATGCCACAGATATAAAATGTACAAAATCACAATAGCCTAAAAGAGTCTTGCAGGTTCTATCCTAAGTAAACAGAATTTTCTCGTGTCCTTGTATTAATATTGCAGTGCACAGTGATCTCTGAACTGTGTGTGTGCTCAGACAGACAGTCTATGGCTCGATCAGACTGGCTGACATGTTTGTCTGACCTTTATGTTTCCTCTGTGGCTTGGAGTACAACAGCAGCCTGCTCCATTATGTAAACATGTCATGTTCGCTTGTAATTTTTAGCACTCACAGTGCCTCTCATGTGCCCTTAAAGCAGTGTTTCGTCATAGAGAAGGAGAATTTCTTGTCCTTTTTAATACACCCTGGTGAGGTGGTCTAATGTGCAAATCATAGCCCAGTGGAAACCACACTGCAAAACTTCACTCTTCTCTAAATGATCTAGGAGGACACATATGACTTTTAGCATCATATTCATTTCAGCAGTTGCTTTTGTAAGTAGAGGAAAAAATAAATCAGCAGAAAACAAGGAAATAAAGAGGCATCAGTTGAACGTTATCTAACCAGAGGGACTGAATGCAACGTTTCCACATGAGTGACTGCTGCCATAATTTCTGCATCATCTGCTTTAAGTGGAACAGGACCATAACTGTCTGCCATGGGGCAACCACAGCACCTACACTGCTGCTGCTGCTGCCGTTAATGATGGTTATGATTATAATGACGGGAGGCCTCGGGGTGCTGCTGCTTTCAACCAATTAGAGACACATCCATCTGAATTAAAGTATACATTAAATGAATTGTTAACCTGATCATACTACTTACAAATCATTTCATATGTAGATTCAATATGATAAAAACAATCTATAGATGTTTAAATTGCAGTTCTTTAAAAAATGTTTTACCAAATATCACGGTCAAACAATGGCTGTACAGTCAACGTCAAGGGCAGAATATGGTATTAATTACATAAGAAATGTTACTCACAGGTCTGTGACAAGACATAATCTTCACTTTCCAAGCACTACACTCATGAGACATAATAAATAAATAAATAAATAATTGAATTTTAATCTACATCGGTGACCTGGGAGAGTGTCATGATGCTGTGACCATACTGTGATGTTAATTATTATTTAGCAGTGAGGCTCCATATTATCTAGCTTGTAAATTGGAGTCAAAAATGTAGATACATCCTTCCATACCATTGTAAAGCCTCTACCTGGATGCAGATCTGTTGGACGTCTTAAACAACCATCTGAAGCTCCAGCATTCTTGGGTCAATCAGGTATACAAACTAAACCTTACTGAGTTGATCTTGGTTGAAAAGGCAGCATTTGGCAAATCTAGGCAGTGCTTCTGTATATCTGCATCAATGTCACACAAAAATAATTGGCCCAATGTGTAGAACACCAATATGTTCTATCAGACTTTACCAATAGAAAAATGGAGCCAGAGCCCGGCGGTCACAGGTGCTTTTCCTTTCACTTGTGTTTTTTAGTTTGGAGCTAGATTTTACTGACACATAAGGTCATGACATCTGTTGTATTTTTGACAGATTGTTGGTGATTACAGATGTCAGTTGCCCATTTTTATATTATTACATGATTTATTCTAAATAAAAGTGATTGCAAAAATGATGATTTCAAACCCCATCAAATGAGATGAAATCTAAGATAGAGACACCTTTGGCGAAGACATTCTTAGGCGTGTACAATGAGTTTTTAGCCTTGTTAAAGTTCCACTGAATAGCATAGATGGATAGTGTGGGATTTCTGATCTGTGTTTTAGCCACCAGAGGGAGATCAAGATGATTTGTCTTCACTTTTAGACAGCTGTTACTATGTCCATCTTTATATCCAGTCTATGGCCTTGGATTTGTTCGTCGGCCCATCTGTCACAGTTTTTCCCCTCTGTAACTGCATAGTCATTGGTTGAGGCACATTGAAAAACAGTCTAAACACCTTCTTAAAAATAATCACTGAAATAACACTTTGTAAGGACTGACCAGTCAGAAGTGCTCAGCGGTGTTCCTCACTCCATGACCAATCAGAAAGTATTACCCGTTGAGCAATTTTTTTTTTTTTTTTTTTTTTTTCAGGGGGGTGGTAAAATACAGTCCCCAGAACTACATTTACACATGTTTTTATGTGGTGTTGTCTTTTGTGGTATTTAACCATTTTAATATACTTCCTCATGCAAACATGTATGACCAAGACAACCTCTCATCTAACACTGTTTTGCAAAGTAACTGTCACTCTGTCCTGGGCTGAGCTTCACTAAAGATGAGTGTGATTTATTGAAATAGAAATAAGCCAACAACTCAGAGCCCCCCGCCCAGAATGATAGTGGACAGTACCACATCTATGGTATCTCTAGGATTAGTCTTTTTCTTTTGAAATATATTTCAGTCTGGTACAAAGTGCTTCCATGGCACCAGGCTATATGGAAAAATCCAAAATGCTAATGACACCAGCTATATATGGCAGTTATTATATAGAAGCCAAATGATTTTCATTAGATCTCCCTAAGAGCTTCTCTCAGATATAAGAAATATAATTATAACTCTGAATTCCACTTACATCCTCTGATTCCGTGACATGTTTTTGTATTTAATACATTCATTAATCACAGAGGCATTTGGCAGGATGAGTCAGTTTGGTATTAAAGTGGAGGTGATATTACTGAAGCACAATTAGAAGTCGATCCTCCCCTCTAGTTGGCCTGATGATCACATAAACGGAAACAGCAGAAGAATTTATCCAGGAAGGAGGGCGGGGACATGCGAGAGGGATTAATTAGCTTTCTCAGCAGAGTTTACATATTTGATTAATTCAAGGCCACACAATGCTTTCCATTCCAAGATAACTGCTCTTCTCTCAGGCTAAACAATTAGGTTACATAAGCTCATCTGAGTCTTACATTTCCATGTCACAGACCTTGAGCCAGCTGAGCAGCTAAGGCTGAAAACCCCTAATTATCGCACTCAAAATGAGGCAATCTTTCTATTTACTCATGCACTCACTTCCACATATACGGCTGCAGTTAATG
Organism: Apogon hyalosoma; assembly: GCA_037367295.1. NCBI lineage: Eukaryota > Metazoa > Chordata > Actinopteri > Kurtiformes > Apogonidae > Apogon > Apogon hyalosoma. The sequence goes on from JAPQRP010000005.1 coordinate 14,001,801, forward strand.
ACCCAGAACAGCCCAGGTTTAAAATAACTGTACAGGAGGTTGTACATCGCCTTTTTCACCTGTCTTTTCAGTACGTTAAAGACTGCAGAGCAATGAGTGTTCACGACCAAAGTGAACCAAGCGCTATTATTTTAATTTGTGGTAATGTAAATCACAATGCACTTTACATTAGAGACTGATAGTTTTACTAGTCACTGACAGTATCACTATATTGACAGTATTTTGTACAGTTACACTTTTTATGCCTAAAATTATTTCATAAAGTAATCTAATGGCTTATGACATCAGTGTGGTTGAAATTAGTATAAAATGTGTGTTTTTGTCATGTTTTGCACAAGCCCAATAATCTGAATCTTGTAGAATAAAGCATCAGTCCAAAAGCTGTGGTTTTATGCTGTGTCTATAGCACTACTTAGCCATTTAGAAACACTGCAAAATTAAAATGTATTGCTTTCACAGAACAGTTATTACCAGGTAACATAGAAACACAAAAGAATCAAAATAAAATACAACAAAATAGTCATAAATAGGGCCGGCCAAAGATTATATGATGGTCTGTTGAGGTAAAATAACAATCCATGATCTGAAGCATAATTTTCTCACCTCTTATAAAATGTAAAAAAGCTACAATCAAATAAATTTTTCTTTTTTTTTGGTTTATGGAGGCTTAGGCTGTGTGTGATGGCTTTTTGTTGTTGCTAACTGACTTGATACACTTTATTTTTACATAATTTTGGGCTGAAATTATCAAAATATTTTGAGAATATCTAGATGATACTCTGCAGGTTCATGTGGGCTGAACACTTTAATGTGGAGGGCTGCTGAAGTCACACCATAAATTGACTGAAATAAATTCACTAGCCTTGTGACCTGTTATAGTGACATTAACCCATAAAGACCCAAACATCCACTGGCGACCAAAAGTATCAATCCATGTAAATAACTGGTGTAAAATGCAGTTTGTCATTGTTTTCATGGTCATCAGATATGACCCATTTGGACGTTCAGAGGCTCTGTAGTGAAAGTAAAAACACCGTCATCTTCTACAACATTGATTCACCAGTAAAACCCATGGAGTTTGATCAATGACAGTGGATGGATTGTTCAGTTAATGATAGATTTTACAGGAAAAGTCACTTTCAGTTTCCTCTGTTTTGGATTTAATAACCCACAAATTTAATCTGAGCTTAAATTTTGAACATCTTTAATGAACACCTACATGATCAGTAAAATAAATACAGGAAAATTCATGATTTACACTGAAAAAACTCAATATAAAGAGGATAATATTACAATAAATGGTGATAAATCACATTGGTTACATATAGAGAGAAATTCATTTGGGAACTACCCCAAAACTAGTACTGGGTCTTTATAGGTTAATGCCATAAACCCAGGATGGTCTTTGCCATAGGTAAGTGCAAAGTACCTTAAATACTGATAATTAGGACAATTAAAACAAACTTTAGCTGAGTAGGAAAGTTTTGGAAGAATAGTTATTTTTTTTAATGACATAGTCAGTAATATCCATCTATAATGGAAATCACATGAACAAAGAAATTAAGATCAATCATGATCTAATACTGGGAGACTGCCCAGCCCTGTTAAGTAATCGTTTTAATTCCATCCAGCAATATAGTTCTTTAGCAGTACTGTCAATGGAGACAGTGTGGAAAGGCTGATTAGCGTTTATCTGGACTTTCTTAATTGTACCTTTGTGGAGGTAGTATTCAGTTCTGTTGGTGCTTGTTTTTGTTTGTACAGTGCAGTTTGATGTGTTGTGTAACGTCAGATGTAGTTGCTCTTCACTAATTGCAATCCAACATACAGCAGAATTATACTGTTAATTTATATTTTTGCCCCATAACTGACATGACTATTTCATCAAGCTAAGAATCAATTTTTTTTTTTTTTGTGCGTTTCGCTCACATCAGGCCTGAAAAAAATGAACACACCATACAGTCTGTTCAACAGATATTGTAACAGAGATAGGACTGACTATGACATCCAACACCACTGTCCATCTCCCTCCACCACTCATCCACATGTAGCTCTGCCTGTAAATCAATATTCACAACCAGCTCTTGAACAATGTATTTGACACATGAATACTGACTGTGTACAAAGACATTTACAGCATCTTCGAATGCTGTTTAGTCAGAATCATAACAAGAACCCAAAGTATCTGTCTTGTGTAAAATCCTGTTACACTACTGCTTCACATTACTGTTGATTGTTGGATGACACAGTGGAGACTTGAAAAGCAACAATCTGCTGAGCTGGTCTGTAGTGTCCAACTCAATGAACTACACTTAAGTTAGAAAAATCTACTTTAGATGAAGATCAACCTTATTACTGCTGCTTGTTTTTTGACAGTGAAATCCTCTGTCAAAGCCTTAATAAGCTAAAGACAAAACGGAAAGTCACCCATATTTAGTGTTGCGAGGGTTACCTCTGAATTTGAATAGGTTACAGGTTATTAATTTCCCTATCAAGAATGTAAGAACTATTCTAACAACTTCATCAAATTTTCTTATTGGTTATTTTTCTAAACAAATCTTATAAACTGGGCTATGAAGCTAAATAGTCCAAAAATCTAAAACATAAATAAACACTACAAAAAAATAAGAAAATATTGTGAAATTTCCACCATTCAAAGGAATAATTTTCTAACAACACAACAGAGAATTACCACTTGAGCTTCACCTTAACTTTGTACAAGTCTCTACCAGAGTCGTAGGACATGTAGATAATGAATAAATGTGCCCTATGAAGATAATTTTGTGTCTTTATTATGCAAGCAAAGGGAGGAAAAAAAGGCAAACTAAAAATCCAGTTTTGAAACAAAAAAATCAAGATTTAAAAACAAAAATGAAGGTTTCAAGATTTTTAAGCTTAACAAAATAGATTGTGTTCTCATTTTCTTTCATTTCAAATCTGAAACTTCTGCTTGTGGGCCAAAATGTTTTGTCATTTTAAAAGTTTTCTTTGCAAGTCCAAACGTTTTGCACCTCTAAATCTTTTGCAAATCAAAAAGTTTTGAAAATGATGAAAATGATCTTAGTACTCCTCCTCCTCCTCCTCTATACCTCCATACAAGAGATGGTTCCTATGCAACTGGAGGCTTAAGTCCTGTCCATTAGAGATTATAGTGAGCAAACACAGGGGGAGTACTAATCAACAAAATAACCAGTGTCACAGAAAGAAACAGTTCTTAGCTTCTTTTGGAGTTAATAATATAGAGCTGTTAAAAATGGTCCAGGCTGAATCTCCCAATATAGAATAAATATATTTACTAAAGTCATTAAATCTACATTATGTTTTCCAGGACGTTCTGTTTGTGCTTCCCAGTGATGACTCAGCCTTGCTTGGAGTGAATTTGGTCTTCAGAGAAACACAGCAGGTTTGTGTTTTCTTGTTGCTCATATGAGTTTGTGGTTCATGTGTACAATACAAACTTTAGTCCCAGTAACACTTGGCTTTTGTCATCATTGGGATGAACTACAGTGTACATTCATTCACCAGGTCCGATGACTCTTCAGTACAGTTACAGGTATTTATCAGCTCCAGCTCTGATTGACAGTGAAGAAAACACAACACCTGGGTGTTTGTGTGATTTTTCATTCCTTTTCTGGTGTGATTTTATGATGTGTGGTGATTAAGTGGGCAGACAGGAAATTTTTTTTTCACTTTTTCATTTGAGAACAATGTGTATACAGTATTCCTCATATTGTGAGAGATGTGATAATGACAAAATAGTGAAGCATGAAAGAAAAGCTATAAAACTGTAACTACTGTACACTGGCCTCCATGATATTTTACTGTCTCCATGTTTATGCTGCAGAATGTTGCACACTGAAAATAAAAAAAAAAAACACAAATAAGTCAATCTCTTTTTATGTTATTACCCTTGTTTAATATATCCAAATTATTGCTGTCTAAATGAACACGTCAGCATAGACTAATCTATCATAATGATTAATCTGATTAAAAATTCTAATGCAATTAACACATCTGCAGTGCAGAATGACTATGAACTTCTCTGCCAATGCATTTTGGTCATTTTGTCCAAGTAGAGTTACTGTTGCGCATGTGCAAATGGACAGCTGATCCGTTAGTGACAGGCAGCAGAACCAACCCATAAAGATGGAAGACACTAAACAGCACGTTGACCCTCTGGATGGAAATATGAGGACAAAAAAACCAAGACGGAACAGTCGACTGACATAAAGTATTACACACACTCTGCAGGAAGGAGTTTTCTTTTCAACGAAGCACTTCTGGCTCAAAATATCACATTAACGTGAAGCATACGTTAGTCGGGGATTCTGCTAGCACTTCAACTAACATGTTGCAGTTTGCAACAAACATGTTAAGTGCATGTTTATTCCCTTCTTTCTTGAGTCTGTTTCCTCATGCAAAATGAAATGCAATTAATATAAATTAAAAATGTATGACATTTAATTGTAATTAATCAAAATTAATTCACATCAACCCCCTGATTAATCTGATTAAAATTTTTAATCGTTTGATAGCACTAATCCAAATATAAGCATTTTAGTGTAAAAACAGTTGGATCCAAGTCTTTAAAGAAGTCTAATGTTATTATTATTTCCATAAAACAAGATGTAAATACAAATACTCGAACCTCATTTTTGGGAGCTGAGATGAACATTGATTTCAGTGTGTTTAATACTTATTATATTGTACACACATGTTGATTTTTATTTTATGAATTAGTGTGGGTGTTATTAGAGATATTACATTGGGCATTGTACAACTATTGCTTTAGATTTGTAAAATATCAGTGTCACTCAAAAATCTGTACTTTTTCATGTTCCTTCAGTGTAGGTCTAATATTGGGTTTCATTGTGAAAAAAAATGTCAGAAGTTGACAATATCAGATATTTCCATAATTATCTGCAGAGGATGGAAAGATTATTTGTCCAAAATCATCCAAAAGCTGGGTTTAGGATGTGTGTGATGTGGGTAAGTGCAATGTGGAAACTTCCTCTGAACTGAAAATGGACTTTAATGGAGAATAGGAAACAGCTGGTGATGAACTATATTTACATATTCAGATATTCTGGGTTTTAGCAGTGAAAGAGAAGCAGATTTCAATTTACCAGTTCTTAATGAGGTCACTGAGCTTCCACTGTGGAACAACCATAACAGATTATTACTAAAGCAGAGTATTTTTGTGAGGAGGATCATGCTATTTTGGTTTTCACAGAACAGCTGTTTGTAGCCTTTTATACTCTGCCCTCAGCTCACACTGACTGAAACACACATACAATGTACAGTATAAAACATCAACAAACTTGTCTGAACTCACCCATGGGTGTATATACAAAGCCCCCTAAGGGACATTAGGGAGGGAAAAAAATGATGGGTGGAGAGAAAAAAAAAAAAAAAGACGAACTTTTGTGAGATCTTGCAAAACTGTTTACACTAAGAGCACTGTGCTTTCAGGTCATCCATGCTCAGAACGGAAACAAAACAGACACAACAATAGAGTGGGAGACGTTCATTGAGTTTTATTTTGACCTGGGCCTAAAATACAAAGATATTAAAACAATGCTTGGCAGTAGACATGGGTTCGATGTTAGTGAGAGGCATCTAAAAGATTCTTCAGCGAGAGAGGACTTACGCATCACAAAGTGTATTTGGATCTTGCAGTCCTGACTGATTTCATTAAGAACCAAATGCAATAACTCCAGGGTATAGATGGATGTATGCGAAATGCAGAGAATGTGGGCTAGGGGTGAGGAAAGACGATGTGAGATTGGCATTAAAGGAACTGTGCATCCATCCAAAGTTTTTCTTTTTCCCCACCCCAAGATCTCACAAAAGTTTTGTGAGATCTCACAAAAGTTTGTCTTTTTTTTCCCCCCACCCATCATTTCTTTTCCCCCAATGCCCATTAGGGGTCACCATACTTATACATGTAACCTTGAAATGTTTAAGTCTAAGCAGAATGTAACTACAAAGGTGACAGATGAGAAAATGCAAAATGTATGTGTTTTTATTTATGTACTTTAAAATGAAAACAATGTCGTCCAACAGAGGAATCAAATCAAGTGGATCGCAAATTAACTACCTTCTTACTGTGGTTTGAGCAGCGATTTTCAATGTTTTCACCTCAAAAACTCTATAAGGATACCCAAAATATTGTTTAGAGGTTAAATCATTTCATTGTTCCTGTAGTGAAATTCGGTCTGTACATAGCATCAGCTTTAGCACATGGCACATTAGGAGCAGTGAGCTGCCATTGCAGGCACTCACAGACCAACTCCAGGTCTTCATCTGTACCGTGGTCAGGGGCACAGACAGGAGAATTAATCATATACCTGTTTTTTTAATGGTGGGAGGATCCAAAGGTAACCTGAATGGGTAAACTCACCACAGAAAGAATCCAGTCCAACTGAGAATTTAACCTGAAACCTTCTAGCTGGGAATTGGAAGAACCATATGTAAATTAAAATAGTGTAGATTATTGCTGAAATTCTCTCATCATAGAGGAATAGTTGTTTTTATGACTTCACATCAATTTCACCTCTAATTTTCACTGGTCATTCATATTTCTATTGGTCTCGTAATTTTTCAGTGATTCTTAATTGTAGCTCCTGTTAATAAGAGTAATGTTCATTTGTGTATTTATCTTTCAGGACAAGCATGTTGATTCCATATTTTTGCTAAAAAAAAAGCAGTTCTAAATCAGCTGTGCAATTACGCAATTATTAAAAAATCAATATAGGGTATACTGATTAAACCACATTCAAGGCTACAAAATATCCCCTTGGAAAACACAGTTAGTGTCCAAACAACAGCAGCAAACATTACAGCCTTGTGCAAAAATATGTTTTGTTTTTATTTTCGTTTGCTGACAGCTGTGGGGATCAATTTCAACTCACCTGTTTAAAATTCATTGTTACCCATAAAGTTTGAATAAAATATTTTTGCCTCTTCTGATGAAATGATCGGGACAATGTGATTTATTCTTGATAGATAAAGTGTAACTGGGACTCAGTATGTAATGCACCTGATCAAAGGTGATTACTGATGTGTATAAATAGGAATAAAAAGAGGAAAGTGTCTGAAAACATAATTATTCCAACTTCTTGGGCAACACTACATCGCTGCTTTTGCATCATGAAAGGCTTGTTGATTGTTGTTGCTTTGAGTGACAGGCAGCATTCGTGTCTGTCATGGGCTTTGACTGACAGGTGGGCTTAAGTCGTACATTCCTCTATTTATTGAATAATTGAATGATAATTATAACACATCATAATAATACACCCTTGGTTTTACATTGCACTCCTCCCCAGCTCTACTGGTTTAGCTAAATACGGGCACTTGTGCTTCCAAAAAAAACATGATAATAACAGATAATGATGGTCAAAATGTCAGACAGTGGGTGAGGTCCACTTTTAAGATGCAGCCTATGGTGACATCACATACAGTGTGTTTATCTTTATGATTTTGTTATTCATGGATGTTTAAAACGTCTTAAGTCTATCATTCCAGACGCTTCAGATAATCAGAGAAAAATCCAGTGGAAATGGAAAATGCCATTTTCTCCAGAGTCACTGCCTGTCATTCACATTGCCAGGATGAGCTCAGTCCCAGCTTTGCTCCCTCCCTGCTTTTCCAGTTTTTTTGAGTATCAGCGGAGGTTGCAGCTGAGGACTGCCACAATTTGTGTGTATATGTGTGGAGGCTTATGTAACTTCCTCATTGCATTGTCTCTATGCTTCCAGCGTTTTCCCAGCCTGTGCAGAGCTGGGGTTAAGAGTCAGGAGGCTGCACAAAGAAGCTCACACTAATCACCTCAACCTCTGAAACGTTCTCTCTCCTTCATGTTCTTTGGTAAATATTAATGCTCTCAAAGAAATCATCTGTCTGCAGCACTGCAGCAGCATCACATATTTAATTTGGCCAGTCAGTCATGTTTTAGCAGCACTAATCATGTTTGATGGGTTTGTGTAGTAGCAGGAGTATAATTAGTTGTGCTGCTGCAACTCCTCACTAATTTTCTTATGTAGCTCTCATGTCATGCAAAGCATTAGACGCCCCCGGATTAAGAGCATTGCATGAGAGTAAAAATAGAAACATGATAATACATCACATGTAAACACTGTACTTCTTATGTGTGTTTATTCATATGAATGGTGGAGATTATAGAAGATGACACTGAGAGTTTTTGGATTAGTCACGGATGCATTTTTACTCTCACTAAAATGATGTGTCAATCAATCTGACAGCTGCAGCTGCTTATTTTTGTCAGGATACAAAGTTTTTTAATCTCCTCCAAGTTTCTGAGGACACGGCTTAGCTAAAAGTTTGAGTCAAATCCTTATGTCGAACCAAAGTGTGACATTTAGGGACAGAAAAAAAAAATATAATCATTTAGAAATCAAAATTGCAAAAAAAAAAAAAAAAAAAAAAAAAAAAAAAAAAAAAAAAAAAAAAAAAATATAGAAACATTTACAAAAAAAAATTGAAAAAAAAAAAAAAAAAAAAAAAAACAAACAAAAAAAACCACACTAATATATTCACACAGGCAAGTCCTCTCCTATACAGTCAGTTTTCTGTTTTTTAGCTGTGACACAAACCATGAAGTCCTACATCTGGATCGAGATATCTGAACTCTGCATGTTCATGTTTCTGAACACAGGATAAAATGTTTCCCTACACAACTCATAACAAGAATAACAGATACTCCACATTCTAGTTTTACATTTTTTGGAAAAAGAGACAACAGCTTTGACTTGATAATCACTTTCTTAAGAGTCCCATTTTTGTACTATAACAAAATAACAATTTAGAACACATCAGTGAGCCATTGGGTGACATGTTGCTTCATTATTTAGGAGCACACATACATCGACTCAGTCCCACCCACTCAGACCCATCGCATGAAAAACTCACTACAGACAAATGTTGATTATTTGGATGGTGAAAACCGTCTCTGTATGTTTCCTGTTCTATAAAGTGACCAGCAGTTTAAGAAAATTATTGAGCAAGCAACATATTTGAGAGCATATTTTAAAGGTGCAATGTGTAGCATTTTCAGTTTAAACATTTAATTTTAAAGTAGCTAAAATTATCATCAGAGTGTGAGAGCTCCGGTCAGGCATCACTTTAGTATTTACTTTTGCAATGCTCTGTGGGCATCTTTACACCTCTTGTCAGTTCTATGGAAGGACAGGTAGAGAGCAACAATAAATAAAGACAATAATGGCTAAAGCATTTTCTAAGCAAATATTATCACTCTTGTCACCATCCACTTGGCAGCATAAAACAATGCTCAAAGTTGACTAGTGATGCAAAAAAAAAAAAAAAAAAACCAGTGAACTGAACCATGTGTTCAAACTGAATAATTCAAATTAGTTACAGAAACTTACACAAGTTACACAAGGCTATGTTGTATTATGGATAAGTAAAACAAACATAACCTCATCAAGCTGACACCTACGCAGGAGGTAGTATTCTGTTATGATCATGTTAAATGTACAATGCATAAAAAAATATATTTAAATATAAATACACACACACACACACACACACACACATATATACTGACTGAGACTGACTGAGATGTGATATCACTGTAATTTGTTTGAAAAAACACACAGCCAAATGTATACGGACAAAAACAATACCCTCCTGTGTTTGATAAGTCTTTCCTTGGAAATTAATCTCTAGCTACAACACCCTTTTCTTTATGTTTTCCCTGCAGAGGCAAATGTGTCTGTGGGGATTTACCCCATTCAGACTCACTGATGTTGGCTGGTTCACAGTCAGTACTGGACAGGTTTGAGGTCAAACTGGGATCAGTGTGTCTGTGGAGCTGAATGGTTGACACAAAGTTGAATAGACAGTATCATCCAAGAGGAAACACTGCGACACTGCGCTAATGTATCAGTTACTGGTGATATACTGGATTAGTTTGACGACATCCATGAGTATGACAGTTCATCCAATTCTAGGACACAAAGGTCTGCAGCGGTTTGCCTTGTCTTACAACATACAGTATGTTGTGGCACAAGTTCAGCCTGCCTTCAACCCAGCAATCTTTTACTACAGCATCACACTCAGCTCCTCTGAAAGACTGGGGGGCTTCTATTTTTTCTTTGGTGTATAGTCAGACTTTAGTGGGAAAAGTGAGTCTGACACTGTTTATTCATTGTTTTTATTAAAGTTATTTAACCAAAATGCTGGTAAGCTATCAAATGCACGGACTCATAAAAAGAAAAGCCTGTGCTGTCTTTGTTCAGAACGCTGTTTATGAAACAAAGCCCACACATACAAGGAGAAGGGAACCTTACATTTAACACGTATCATAAGATTCAATATTAACTTATTACACACGCTGAAATGAAAGAGTGAAACATCCATTGTGATCTTGCAGTTACTTAATTGTGAATTGATTTAAGATACCATTAAGTCTAGAGCAGAGGCACAATGTTATTCAAGAGTAGATGCAAAAGAGAAGTATCTACTCAGGACACAAAGTACATCATGAATTGCCACAAATTTTTACTAATGCTTCCACTGTAAAAACACTGCCTGGCACTGCCTCTTTTTATTTTTTCATTTTTTTTTCATTTTTGTATCTTTGACATTGTTTTAATCTTGTCGCTTGTTTTAGGCCATTTTTGTCCTATTATTTACTTCACAACTGCTGCTTTTTCTCTGAATTTCACATATCTTTGTTGTGGTCAACATTTATTAACACTACCAGTGATACATTTTTTTCAGACACATGTACCATTATTGCTATATTTTTAACTCTGTCGATCAGTGGCCCATTCGGAATAAATCTGATGAAAAACAACCCATTGTTTGACCTCAAGATTAAGAATCAAAGTTCTAATGGAAGAAACACACCATTATTTGCTTTTACTGATGTTCAAACTGTCTTTCTCACTTAAAAATATTTTTTCTACATAATCTATATGTGTCACTTATTTATTTTTTTAAGTAATTTTTAAAATAGAAAAGCAACACCCTGTAAATGCTTTTAGCAGGCAAACAAATGAAATTCAAGCAACCAGGACTATGTGCAATGCTGTAGAAGTATCTCAACCAAGAGGAGATGGTGATGATCGTGGTAATTACAGAGGGAAATCAAATGAAAGTAATAAAACATGCAGGCTAACATGTATATTGTATTTTGGTCAGCTGCATCCAGATGCTGCAGGGCTGGTGGTGTGTCAGTGTAGGTGAGACCACGTGAGATTTTGTCCTGCAGCTTTCTGCTCAGAACACAGCAGAGATGCTAAATGATTGTTTTCATTATGCAAAAAGCAGCTGTTGTCATGGTTATAAAGTGCACATACTGTAGCATAAGACAAAAAAAATAAATAAATAAACAAACCCTTATGTAATCTAACTGGATTCAGGCAGCAAGGGGACATGGACTGCTCAACAAAAGAGCCCCTGAAATGATTAAAGCCCACAGGAGAGAGTTGATGGATGAAGAGGTCAGCAGAAGCCGATCCAAGGTGATTTAATAGAAAAAAATATATATACAGTTTATCATTTTTAGATACTTGAAAAGGTCGGATTTGAGTCTGTATGAGTCACATGATCTACTGAAATTTGTCTATTTTTGTTCTGTTTGTATTCACAGGCTTAGAAAAAACATTCAGTCACTGCACATATATTTATCTACATAAAGGAGGGCAAATGTGTCAGAGCCGGTTATATTGCCAAAAATGTGAAGATGTCATCTTGCATAATTTGAGTTGGAGACTGTTTGTTCATGTCAGGTCAGAGCACATTCCTTCATTCTTAATTACAGAATAATTCTTAATAACAGAACCCTTATACTTTTCATCTGTTTGCTCCGAATCAGCAGTTAATGATCTTTCTCTGAGTTAAAGTTCTTTTCACATTTAAAATGATCACAGGAATCTAACTAAAAGCAGGTTGAAAATGTTACTTCAGCTCAGTGATTAGATGCATCTGGGATGGCACAAGAAAGTAAAAACATTTAATATGTCCTGAAAGGCCCAAATCATTCCAAATATCAATGTGGCAACATACTGGCAGAAACAATACGTAGCAGGTCTTGATCTGGTTTATATGGATCCCTATCAATAAATCAGTCCAGACATTTCGAATATAGGTGTAATCATGGCCATATCACATTCTTATCATAAGGGACCATTTCATAGTTTGCTGGTGATTGAACTGAGACCTCTTCCTCCAAATCGTGTTATTAAACTTGAGTATAGTATAAAAGCTGTTACACAAATGAACACAAAGAAAAACTTACAGAAAGAGAAAATGAATCAGAGACTGATATAACTGAACTGTGTAGGCCTATAATGAGAACGTAACATATGTTGAGCTGAAGGTGAGCTTTGCAGATGGTGATGTTCATTCATTCATTTTCTAAAAAGCTTAATCCTCTGGAGGCTCATGGGGTGGCCTGAGTCTATCCTTGCCACCAACGGGCGAAGGTGAAGGATACCCTGGATCATCACAATGCTGGCAGATGAACAACCATTCACACCAATGCATGACTTAGACTGACCAATTAACCTATTAAAGTGGATGCCATTAGATGGTGGGAGGAAGCTGGTGTACCTGGAGAGAACCCAGACACATGGAGAACAGGCAAACTCCACACATGAAGGCTGTAACAGCACTGGGTTCAAGCCCAGGACCTTGTTGCTGTGAAGTATCAGTGCAGAACTATGCTGCCCAGATGGTGATGTACAGAGACAAAATCAAGATTTGCTAAGCAGACGTTACTCTTCTAAGTTTTTCTCCTACTCCTGTCCCTGTTAAACCAATGAAAAACATTATGAGATCCAAAGGCCATTTGATTCACTTGACCAAAATGGCACCATCTTATTAGAACAGAAAACCTGACATCCAGACACAGATATAGATATGTCTGTACATCTCAGTATGAAGATCATGCCCACTGCCATCAGAAATTGTCACAATTTCATGATGAAATCCATGGCTAAATTGATTACAAAGCACCTTTAGGTCACTAGAAATATCAGGTTTCAGTATGGCAAAGAATTACTTTAGCACTTAGTCAGAAAAAAGTACTGGTAGGCATGAACTGGTAAGTTCAGTAAAAAAATCTAACTAATAAAGATGATTTATCACCTCTCTTTGCATCTCATACACACATACAGAGGTTATCAATACTTCCATTTTACATGTACAGTTTATGTATGACTGAAACAGATTCAGAGTAGTTTGGGTGTAGTTACAAAAATAATGATGGTATAAACATCGGTGTTACCAAGCTACTGCATTTAGACTGAGCCACTTGCAAACATAATAACAATACAACATAGTTTTCTGATTTGTCCACTTATATCCTCCTATTGTCAAATCTTTTTTTTTTTTTTACACTGACATTTTTTATTTCCTGATTGAAAAATGTTCATATTGTAATACGACTGGAAACCATTGTGAAAGACACTCACATACAAAACTGTAAACCATTACTGTACATTTTGGAAATCCTATGCGTTCTTTTCCTACAGTGTACCAGGATAATAGCAAATAGTTTAAGAAAAATAAAATTATCCATTCTTTCATGATGCCATCATCCAGTTGTTGAGGTTTTCAGGGTCTCTCAGGACAAAGGTGTAGTACAGCTGCTACAGGATAACAGCTGATGGATCTACACACCTGCAGATTCCATCTGTCCACTATTTACACAATAAAAACCTTAAGAATATTGTCACATCCACAGTAGAGGTAGACATCCTGCAGGAAGGTCTCACAGCTACAGAAACCTATGAATGACTAAAGACTCTAGGTCTGCAAAGTTCATTTTAATATGACAAAACTGTTCATCTTAAAATGAAAAAGTATGCTGACATGCTGTAATATTCCAGAGATTCTTACATTTTTTTTATGTAAAGAGATATATGGATGACATTGCAATTTTACCCGTTTGTACTATTGGTTTGAAACGTTGTGTTATAAAGGTTTAGAGGTCAATGACTTATGCATTGAAATAAGAATTTGATACTGATAATAATGATAAAGTTGTTTGTATTGACTTTTGTTTCATCTGTTTTTTTATTGTAACCAAAACTTTTAAAATAAACACTTTCTAAAACTGCTGCAGGTATTCTATTCACAACATATAATCTCAGATGAACTAACTGAAACTGACTAACGATTTTGAAATTTAATGTTTGTATTTGTCAAATCTAATATTGATAATTCTCATTTTTTAAGTTTTCATAATTTTCTGACATTTTATGCATAAAACATTAATGAATAACAGAAAATGTAATGAGTAGACTGAAGTGACATTAATTCATTAGTAAATTAATTCATTAGTTGCAGCCCAATGTTGCCCTCCCTCTTGGCTTTGAGATGACTCTAGTTTATTTTATGACTGGGTGGATAAATACACCATTTCCCATAAATTTTACTTCTTGTCATGAAATGATTGCGACAATATGATTCATTGTTGATAGATAAAGTGTAACTGGGACTCAGTATGTAATCATACTGATTACTAAGGTGATTGCTGATGTTTATAAATAGGAATAAAAAAGAGGAATGTGTCTCAAAACAAAATTATTCCAACTTTATGGGCAACAGTGTATAATACAAAGCACAAGTTTGAATATTAGAACTGGGATTCTGGTAGCATACTGTGGGTGTTTAGAGCTTTTTTTTTCTGAAAACATCTGCCTGTAACTACACACAAAACCACGCTATGAGAAAAGAAGAGGAAGAAGAAGAAGAAGAAGAAGAAGAAAAAGAAGAAGAAGGAGAAGAAGAAGAAGAAGAAGAAGAAGAAGAAGAAAAAAGAAGCCAAGAGAATCCACCAAACAATGAGGTAAATGCTGCTTTAAAGTTTAGAGGCTGAGTGGAACCATTCTCTGTTGGAAACTAACTCATAGAAAAAAATTTCAAACAATAGAAAATCTCATGACAGATCTGAATATAGAACTAAAGAGTTCTTTATCCAATAATGTAATAATGTTTATGTTTATCTGGCCAATACATTAGTTGACAGGTTTAATATATGTATATACACTGTTGCCCATAAAGTTGTAATAATAT
>JAPQRP010000005.1:14018724-14039678 GCA_037367295.1 Apogon hyalosoma
TGTGAGAATGTGATTTATGCTTGACAGATTAAGTGTACCTGGGACTCAGTATGTACCTGGTCAAAGGTGTTTACTGATGTGTATAAATAGGAATAAAAAGAAGAATGTATCTGAGAACAAAATTATTCCAACTTTATGGGCAACAGTGTATACAACACAGAAAATGTAAATAACATTATAGGCCTAAAAATGCCAAGCCTCAGCCAGGTTTATAGTTGATAGTACTCAGAGACACCTACATAAAGACTGAATTTTGTCACTAATGTTCCTTCATACATGTGGTGCTGAAAGAACAGCTCCTCATACAACCATGTTTAGTTGTCCAGACTTCCCCTTTAAGAACACACATTCAAACAAAAGTATACACAGCAGGAATCCAAAGAAAAACTAACATAAATCTAAGACACTTTCTATTGGCTTGTCAAGACTGTAAACTTCCCTGGAGAAAGTGACAGTTTCTTCTTAAAGATATTCCCTCATTTGGGGTTTTGATGATGGAGGCTGAAACGTCTACCCTAAACCACCAAGTATGTGCTCAGCTGGGTTGAAATTTGGAGTAAATGACCTTCATGGTCACCACATTCAGATAATTTTCCCACTCATCACACCATTCAGTGACCCCTCATGCCCTGTGTGTGGGGTCATTGTCAACATGGATGAGACCGCTACCGTTAGGGTTTTCACTTGAATGTATCTGTATCTGTTAAATCTACAGCACTAACCTGGTATCTGTGGTGCTTGATCTCTCCAGATGGTCTCTGCGCTGTCCTCTTTCTTGGCTATCATTCCCTCAGTTTATGTACTTCCATGTTATGTCCTTTTTTTAAAAAAAAAAAAAATCTTAATATTCTTTAGTTTAAAATGATCATTAACAAGGCTGTGGTTCAACACCTAAAAATCTTCTCTTTAGGTCCACTGAGAGTCAATCAACTCTCATTTAAAAAGGTTTCTCACTTCTTTGACAGAACCTGAGTGGAGGAAACAGGTGTCTGCATCTCAAAAATATAGTTTTTCCCCTTAAAATCTACAATAAAACCATGGTCCAAATCATCAATAATAGGCCTGTGGGAAATATGTACACATTTGCTGATGCTTCAGCGTAAACATAACGACTAAGTGAGGGATGGTACGAAAAATAAAAATTTGGTTTTCTTTGCACTGCTAAAGATGAGTGTCTCCTTATGTACACTAGTGTGACTGGTCCCGTTAATCCTCTTGCAGTGTCAAGTAATTATTCCTGCTTGTCCTTGATTATCTGTAGCACACTTTCATCCTCAGCATGTCATCTATGAGTTGGAATCAGGTGATTTGTCTCAGTTTTGTTGGTTTAAAGGGCCACTGTGTTGCATCTCATACACTGTGGTTCGTTCATAACTCCTTGTTTTTTCCACTAACGGATGTGCTTACCAGATGAAGGGGATTAAAATGTGCTTTTTATAAATCAACCTCCGTGGCTCTTAAAACTTTTCAGGATTGCAATGTGTTGATCCTCCGCCGGCTATGTGCAAAGACTTAAGAGCCCACTAATGGGGTTTTTATTGTACATAACTATAGACTTTGAGAGTTAAAGAAGCAAAGAAGCACATGTGGACTACAGGTCTGTCTCCCGTGTGTCCAGGCAGAAAGCGTAAAGGGATTTTTTGAAGTCCATGCTGCTGTTTGCTTTGATACCCTTCTCCACTGACGCGGACGCGTCGTTGTTCTCCACGTCCTGCGACTTTGTTGAAGATTTACTCCCTTTTCGTTTGAGTTCGGGACTCGCTCGGCCGCTGTTCGGCTCATCCTTTAGTGAGGACTGGTCCTGGTCCGTCTCTCTGTGGTAGAAGTAGTTGAAGTTTGACACGATGACGGGCACCGGCAGCGCGATGGTGAGGACACCGGCGATGGCGCACAGAGAGCCTACGATCTTCCCCCCGACCGTCACCGGCCTCATGTCGCCGTAACCGACCGTTGTCATGGTGACCACAGCCCACCAGAAGGCATCAGGGATGCTGGAGAAATGGGACTCCGGTTCGTCCGCCTCTGCGAAGTACACCGCGCTGGAGAAGAGGATGACTCCGATAAAAAGAAAGAAGATGAGGAGACCGAGCTCCCGCATGCTGGCTTTCAGAGTCTGCCCCAAGATCTGGAGCCCCTTGGAATGTCTGGAGAGCTTAAAGATCCGGAAGACTCGGACCAGGCGGATGACGCGCAGGATGGCCAGGGACATGGCCTGCTGTCCGTTCTGGTGCTCCTGACCCTGCTGCTCCGCCAGCTCCGTGCCCACTGTGATGAAGTAAGGCATGATGGACATGATGTCAATGATGTTCATGATGGTCTTGGAGAACTCCGACTTGCTGGGACACGCGAAAAAGCGCACAATGAGTTCGAAAGTGAACCAAATGACGCATGTGGTCTCGATGATGAAGAAGGGGTCGGTGAAGGTGAGGGACGGTCGGGGTGCAGTGCTGTTGTCCAGCCGGCTGGTGACCGGCAGCTCCCGCTCATCTCTGAACTCCGGGAGCGTCTCCAGGCAGAAGGTGATGATGGATATGGTGATGACAATCACAGAAACGATAGCGATGCCCCGGGCCGGACTGGAGCTCTCTGGATACTCAAATATGAGCCAGACCTGCTTCTGAAATTCGTTCTGAGGCAGTGGCTTTTCCTCCTCTTTTATAAACCCCTCATCCTCTCGAAACCTTTCCATGGCCTCCTCCCCCAGTTGGTAAAACCTAATCTCATCTGCGAAAACATCGATTGACACATTGACAGGCCTCCGGATCTTCCCTCCAGACTGATAGAAATACAAAATTCCGTCAAAACTCGGTCTGTTGCGGTCGAAAAAGTACTCGTTCCTGAGCGGGTCAAAGTATTTTATCCTCTTTGCAGGGTCTCCCAGTAAAGTGTCCGGGAACTGGTTCAGGGTCCCCAGCTGGGTCTCGTATCTAAGCCCAGCTATATTGATGAGCACCCTCTCGTTGCTCTCTGTGTCCATGTCCATGTCCAGCATGTCCTCGTCGAACAGATGGGGACTGTGGTCCGCGCGTAAAAGCGCATCCATGGCGTTCTCACTGCAGCTGAAAGTGTTGTTCATGTCGTTGATTTTCCAGGAGCTCTGGTGCTGCTGCTGCTGCTGCTGCTGTTGCTGATGATGAGGACTCCCTCGAGTGTTCAGCTCTTTACTGTAGTCCTCTCCGAGTCCAGTTTGAACGAAACCCGACTGAGGGACATCCAGCGCGTTCCGGCAGCTCTCCTCGGCATTGTTGCCTCCAGTGCCGCCACCGCTCCCTTTTGCGCCGCCGTTCTCAAAACTCACCAAGGCTATCTCCATTCCGCAGCCATCAACAGTCACTGTGTCGAAAACAAGAGAGACTTGTTGAGCTGGAACGCAAACAGCATCCTCTCCAGTATTTATTGGTAAATAAAAGTTTTAAATCCTCTGCTGCAGACGGAGATGGAGCGGTGTGTCAGTGCAGCCAGTGCTCCTCCAGCCACAGTTCCCCTTTAAATGTATGCATATGTGTTGTTTTGTTGTTGTTAAGGCTTGACGTCGCCGCTGGTCTGGACGGAGCAAATATTAAAACCACAAGAGAAGAGGACGAGAAGGAGACCCGGATGAGAGAGTAGGCTGTAATGATAATTCCTGACGTCAAAAGTGCTGTTCACACCGTTTAGCTGCCTCTGAAAATGTCTGTAAATGTGAGAGTCTCTCTCTCTCTCTCTCTCTCTCTCTCTCTCTCTCTCTCTCTCTCTCTCTCTCTCTCTCTCTCTCGGGGGTGGAGGGATGGTTTACTCTGTTACTTACTGGCTTTATGGCAATGGCGCTTGAACTGAGCATAATGTTATCCTGGACCATCTGTGGCTCCAAATTCACCTTTTACTGAAATAACACCATAGCTTACTTTTATGTCCTCCAAACTGTAATGGGCCCACACTGAAATCTTCTTTTTTGAATTCATATATTGCGTTATTACTGCAAGGGACAAGGATATTATTCAGCATTATAAACATTACAACCTTTAAACATCACGTTTTTAACCTATATGTTTCAAGTAGGCACAATATTATTTGCTGAAAAAAAAAAAAAAAAAAGACCTTCACAAACTACAGAAAACGGATGTTCACAGCTGCCTCAGACCATATATTTACAGGTGAAAAACACATTTTGTTTCATGTGTTGTCTTTTTTTTTTTTCCTTGTAGCTTTCTGCATTCAGCTGTTTTAACTTGCTGAATCCTGCACTTTAAAAAAAAAAAAAAAAACCCTGTTGTTTTTACAGGAAAAAAAACTGGCAGCTGTGGTTACCAGAGCAATACTGTAAGAAACACAACAAACCGTAATCATATCTACGGTGTAACATGTAGATTTAACACTTTAAACCTGTATATTTAACAATGGATTTAAATGGTAAATGGACTGCACTTATATAGCGTAGTTTATACACCTTCATGGTGCCCAAAACTTCACAAAGCCACCGGGGAGCAATTTAGGGTTCAGTGTCTTGCAAGGACATTTCAACATGTGTGACATGTCAGAGCTCAGATTTGAACCACCAACCCTTCAGTCACTGGACAACCTGCTCTACCAATTGAGCCATGGCCACCCATCAAACAGCAGAAATGTTATATTATTAACTGTTTACTTTTTTATTACTTTTAAATTTTTTTTTTTTTTTTTAAAGTGAATAGGCTGTTATTTTAACATTATGGTCTTGCAATTTAAACAGCACCAAGTTGTTTTTGAATTTACAGCTTTATTTTGTCAAACAATAGAAATACATAATTTCTACATAAAATCTGCTTTTGTTAACGTACTCTTCCTGTAAAAACTACAGCTATATTTGATTTAATCATTAACACAAAAATCTTCTCAAATAAACAACTTTGTATTGTATTTTCACTAACAGTTTTTTTATGTTGCAATTTTACAACTTTTTTGTGTTAATTATATGGTCATTTTTTACAGTGTGTACTAAAATATCAACTGTTTCTAACAATCTTCAAATTCAGATAAATCACATTTTATTCAGTGTATTAAATGTTTCCTTTAGATGCCTGTTAATGCTGTCTCATTCCTTTACTCACGACATGTTCATTATATGTAAAAATGACATGAATTCATTAAACGTCTCTGTGAACAAACGTTTCATGCATTACTTTGCCTTAGTCCTTCCATCCTAGAATACTGAATGTTTATCATCATATAGGTGATGTAAAATTAACGTATCTAGGACACCGGCCTTCATCTTCTTTGAATGTATAACCTTACATAATCTCCAACTATTTTTCGGTATATTTGGCAGTGACTCACACACAGCTGGTTCCTGCATCTTTTTTTTTTATCCTAACAACCTCCTTAATGCACACAAATCCATTTCCTTACAGACTGTGCACAAAGGTCTGGTTTTCCACATGATAGGCTCCTTAGATGGTTCACTTTCATCTGGACTCTTTTTGTTGGCTTTGTGTCATTCTGTGGATGGAGCATTGGGCCTGGGGGGCCACACTCTGTACTTCATCCTCTCTGGCATTGAAGGAGATGGATGGTGGTTTCCTTTACCACAACCACACATGTTTGTATGAGGAACACACTCATTAATATATCATAACATTTTCAACTGTGCATGTATACTATGTGATGCATGTGTCAGTAATCCCATTTACAGTTCTGAGTGTTTACAAAGTGACAACAATTAGTAAAACTAGAAAAATATAAGTAAAGCCACTAAATTAAATTTTATGTTGTTGAATGAAATGGAGTCATCCATCATCTGGATTTGGACACAATGGAGAGATGGTAAATGATTATATCTGAATATTAATTGTTGCGGCTCTGATAAACACCCCGTTATATTTTACCTGTCATATACTACTGAAAATGTACATAAATCCATGGACAACCAGTAAAATGACATATTACATTTTATATTTACTAAATACTAATATGTGCTGCAAAAAATATGTGATTTTTATGTTTTCTTTCTCTTTTCTTAGGAGGTAAACTGGCCTGATCAGTCAGCAGGCTCACACTGAACACATCAACAACTTACAAAAACTGGCTCCTTTAAAGGACACACGCACACACAGTGGACTCTGAGAGTCTGAATGCATTTCTGGAAGCAGAAGTGACCTATTTAAAAGGTTAGTTTCTTAGCCCCATGGGTGGATTAGGAAAACAAAGCACAAGCACTATATTTATCCTTTTCCTTATCTAATGCCCCAGCCTCATCATGATAAGAACTATGTGCATCTCCCCGCCCCTGGATTAGTGCACTGTCCTCAGACTGCAGCCATGAATAATAACTCACCAACATCTCACTGTGTGACTGCCCACTGGCAACTCTGCGATTTCACGCACTGGATACAGCCATTAGGATGTTTTTACAATAAACTTATAATGTTTGCCATGCCGACCATGGCTTATTTCAAAATGTGAAACTATGTGGGTTGAAACAACAACATATTTGAAAAAGCAAATGATGCTGTAGTAAGTACAGTATTTACAAGGGGAGATTACATTTCAGAACCAGCATCAGCTTTATCGGTCCAGTCTGTGCACAACAAGGAAACTGACTCCAGTTTATCATTAGCTCTCATGTACTACAGGCTAAATAGAAAAAGAGCTTTTTTTTTCTTTTGCAATAAAAAACTGTTTATATTTACACATATTGTACAAACACATATTTATACCTTAAATACAGTATGTTTCCAAATCCCAACATCCATACAAATACACTGATTCATTCCATGCTTTTTATTTGAGTAAGGAAGTAACACTACAGAGCCAAAGTCTGAGGTTATTCTGCACCACATAAAACTTACAGTTTTATTTAAATGTTGTTCATATATATTTATATAATGTCATTAGCATAATACAGTGCTACATACTAATGTAACAGGATCTGGCACCATTGATATGCAACCCAATAAAACAAATAATTTCAGTGACCAAAGAATAGATTTCTCTGAGTTAATGAAATATATTGTTGGAAATATTTCATTAACTCTCATTCATACTTTTTGTAAGAATAGTTGTCTGTGTAGATACTAAATACTGACTACAGTGTGACTAATTGTTTTCTTAAATCAGCAGAAGAGCTGGTTTAATTTAAAGGTAAGTTCTTCTAAATTATGAAATTGCATTAGCACTTATGAATGACATTTTAAGTAGCCTAATTTTGGCACTTCTGATTCTAAAATATTTTGTCTTCATTGCAGTTAAAGGTTGGAGGGGATGAATAAATACATAAGATGATTTTCTAAAATCACAGGTAGTACACTGTCCTACAGTGTGTGTGAGTAGGAGAGAGCTGAGATGAGTCCCACTCTTTGGTACTTCAGGTCTTGCTGCCAATTACAGAGGGAAACAGTAACCATAACAACAGGTAACCACTAACAACCAGCATCCATAACGACTGCAGCTCACAAATTAGCTCTCTAATTACAGCGGTACAGTTCAGAGTTGCTGCTGTTGCTGATAACAATGCTGTTATCTAAAGTGCTTCCCAAGCACAAAAACAGCAGCTTTCAATCACAACTACAGCTCACCTCCATCCGACTGAACGTCCAAACAGGGTACAAGCTGGGTGAAAGTATAACCTGTCTTTTACAATGTCAAATAGAACAGCTACATGTAATATTGTGACTAATACTAAGTGCTTAATGATCACAAGCATTTTTTGTAGCACTTGACAAGCCTTTTCTACAACATGACTGTTTTACTTGTGTAAGGGCCTGTCCCAAAGTCCCCCCTTGGCAACTTGCACTCGTTTTGGAGTCCACTCATTTTTGAAGTCCACTTCGGAACAGAGTTGCAAGTGGTAGGGATTTCTACCGACACAATGGGACACCGACGTCATCAGTAAGTGACGAGGTCACGCATATGACGAGTCTTTTCTTATACGTCTTTTCTTATACACTATCATCAACATCCCACCAATTTTACAAAAAGACATTGCAACTATTATTGTGTAAGGGGATTTACAAAATGAGTGAGCTCAAGTTAAGGTGGCACGGTAATTACCATAGTCTAAAAATAACAAATGTAACATTGTAACTTGACATATGTTTTCGGTTGCGAAAAAGTAAGATGTACCATCAGATTTACAAAGAAGATTGCTGTTTGAAAAGAAAACTTACATTTGTGCAATTCCTTTCCAGCTCCTGTTGCCATGTTTACCATATGTTTATGCGGGAAAGTGGAAGTGCTCGCAAAGCATTGTGGGCGGCGCAAAGCATTATGGGCAAAAAATTTCTCCATCTGAAGGAATCTTCACGACTCTGCATCCAAGCTGACTCTGTTTGAAGGGGCAGAATGTCCATTCCCCCTCAATGCTAAAGAGAAATGGGACACCCTACCCCTTCAAAACATGACTCCAAACGTAGGGATAGGGACGAATTGTAGGGCCAAGGGGGGACTTTGCGACAGGCCCTAAGTCTCTCTGGTGACCATTTAGACTTGAAATGAAAAGACAACCTCAAGGAGAAGATCCTGTAGTCTTAAAAAGTCCCACTGATGCCCCATCATACCACACACAGATAAATTGAATGAACAAAAATATATTTTGCGATGACTGCCTGTCATGGTCAAGGATGTAACAGACAACTCTTGGGCTGGTCACCGAAGTGATTTGGAAAGAGCCATAACAAATGATCCCAGATAGAGGTGGATGGCTGATGGAGATGGGTTATATAGAATTGGAATGAGTCACTATGATGTATTTCATTGCTAGGTTAATGCTAATGCTAGCTTACTGCACGGTAAACAATAAACTTCAACCTAAGCGTTGGCTGAACAAAGGCAGACATTGAGAGTCTTGAGTGTGTAAGATGTACAACTGTTAGTTAGGGTAAAATATGATCTGTTCAATTAACAGAAGTTCCAGAACTCCATTTCATTGGGTTAGTGAGCTGTCAATTCAAACTTGACAAAGAACACAGAGCTTCTTATAGCCCTAAAATCTCATTAATGGAGCAATATTTTGAAAAAGGACAGCATTCAAATGAAGTTGTTCAAAGTTGTTCAATGTTCATAAAACAAGCAAAAAAATATAGAATAAAAAATAAGAAGCAGGTTAAAAAAAATTGGACAATGCAATTGTGATCGAAAAGAGAAAGTGGTCCTAAACAGATGGGTTTTGAGTTTGGATTTGAAGAGAGGGAGTGAAGTGATATTTCTGAGCTCCGGTGGCAAGGAGTTCCAGAGTTAGGATAGAGTTAGGATAGTAAAACAAGTTAACCTCAACCTTCTTGGAGCTAGCCTAGTATGGAGATATTTTGGGCCAAATGTTTTGTACATCAAAAAATACAATTTGAAAGTGAAAAAATAAGATTTGAAACTGTAGAAAATAAGATCTGAATCTGAAAGATAAAACATGCAACTGAAAAAAATAAAACCTCAAATATTAAAATGCATATGAAAGTGAAAAATGAAAATAAATAATTTATTCCAAAGAATTACCGAATTATATTTAACTAGAAAAAAACTTTTCATTCACTTATTTTTAATTTGGATACATTATTGTATTTTTCAAAATTCATGACCAGAACTTGAATTTTTCAGTTTCAAATTTTATTTTTTTCATGTACAAAACATTTGGCCCCAGAATGGCTCCATTGGCTGTTAGTAGTTTTGCACTACACATAGTACTGCACTTTAAGATATTTGTTCACTTTCTTTGTCGCCCCTTGTCCTTGAATTAAAAGTGTAAAAAAAAAAAAAAATTAGAATAAAGGGAATATTTAGAATTAATTAGTAGTAATTAAATAAGAATCCTTTCAGAAACTTATGTCATCAGTCAACATGTAGCATTTGTTGTAATTATGTATTTTTATTCTTCTTTATCAGCGATAGCTAAGGCTGAAGAAATTATGTTTCTAGGCAGTTCATTTATGTATCTGTTTGATTCTTGTGAAAGCAGGAAAACAGCTTGACAGGATTTCTTCAAATTTAGCATAAACCTTTACTTGGACTTGACAATGTACTGAATAGAAATCAATGATCAAACATCATAGGCCAAGGTCACCATGACTGAACAAATCATGTTTTTGTCCATAATACAAGAAATCAAGTACAAATCTTATCCAACGTCACACAAATGTGTAATATGGTGAAGCATGATGAAGTGATGACTTTATATACCCAAAAATTTTGAGGTCAACTTCACTCTGACAACATGACACTTTGCTTTGTATGCTTTGAAGAGTTTACGGAGGCATTTAGCTACAAAAGGGTAATTCTAATTTATTGATTAAGAATTATTTTCATGGTTTCTCAAAACTGTTATATCACATAGCTGCTGTAAATGGGGAAGAACATTTCCCAAAGTATCATGTCCTTCGACTCACTAGTTCTGGGTTAAGCCCCAAATGTTTGCATCTGGTCTGCCCATGGGTCAGACAAGTGGGTCAGAGCATCACTCAAACATCAAGGCTTGTGGAATAGTACTGATCAGCAGTGATGATTGTCAACTGGAGCTTCAAGTAGAATGAAGATCACCTGGTTCAATCTGGTCTGGGACTGAATGAAAGATCTGATCCAAGTTGGCTTTACCTCCCAAAGTTAACAGGGCTTAAAAGAACTGTCTTGGTTTCAGAAGTCTTTAGGGGTCTTGAAGAGTCTGTGGATCAGAACCGTTTTTGGGTGAAAACAATTGTAAGCAATAGTAGTAGTAGTAGTAGTAGTATATGTAGTATAAAGTACCATAGTGTTGTGTACAGTAATATTTGAGTGTGTGTGTGTGTGTGTGTGTGTACGTGTGTGTTTTATGCGTATGTGTGTGTGTTTGAGAGAAAGAGAGAGAGAGAGAGAGAGAGAGAGAGAGAGAGACAGAGAGAGAGAGAAAGAGCAGGGAACTCTTAATTCCTTGCTTTTCCTAATGCTTTCCACTCTTAATACCCTCGTCTGAGAGGAAGAGGGAGGACGAGCGAAGTACACTCACTCAGAGAGAGAGAGAGGATCTGTCTGGGGATTTGGACAGCTGTCAATTAGAATCCCTCGACACAATCCGCCACCCTGCCCCCATCAGGATGCCATCCCTCTGCTCAATGGCACTCCTGGCAGCCCACAGATACTGTACATCACTGATAAAGGCTCAGGTCTCACCCGTTACCTCCCCCTGGCCTCCCGCTGTTCCTGCACGGTGCAGGTCTGACATGCATGTGTGTTTGTGGCAGGAGAGGACGCTGAGGATGCTGTTATTATTTCTGGACAGCTGTAATCTCCCCTACAGCCTTTGTTGAGTTTGTGTGTGTGTGTGTGTGTGTGTGTGCGTGTGCGTGTGTGTGTGTGTGTGTGTGTTGTTAATATCCTCTGTAGGCTGCTGTGAACAAGCAGAGATTTTCTTTTAGTATCTGGTGATCTGGCTTCCTGAGGGCTTTTGAACACATGCAGACACACTCAGCGCTGTGCAGGGCTTCCCCTCCTCCATCCTGCCCACATCTGTGTGTGTGCTGGGGAAGGGGCTGTATGTTAAAGCTGGAGGTGTGATTCGTGACCAGTGGAGGACAATGATTGGTCCTTGTTTCCTCCACTCGCAGTTATTTTCCGGCTCAGTGTTCATTGAGGGCAAACATACACTGCACTTATGAGGACCCTTATTGACATACTGTAATGCACTACCCAACCTGAACCTCATTCTATAATCTCAAATAATATCCAGCCACTGATGATATTGATTAATGCCTATATTTTTCTGCAGCTTTGTGAGATTTGTGGATCATATTAAAAATAACTCCTAGATACCTGAATGTGTTTGAGGAATGCCACATACAGCTCTGGAAAAGAAAAAAGAGACCACTGCTAAATTGTCATTTTCTCTGATTTTATCATTTATAGGTATGTGTTTGAGTAAAATGAACATTTTTGTTTTATTCTCTAAACTACCAACAACATTTCTCCCATATTCCAAGTAAAAATATTGTTCTTTAGAGCATGTATTTGCAGAACATGACACATGGTTGAACTAACAAAAAGATGCAGCTGTTGTCAGACCTCAAATAATAATAATAATAATAATAATAACTTTATTTATATAGCACTTTTAAAAACTGTGTTTACAAAGTGCTTTGACAGACAAAGCGGAAAGGCACAACAGCAAAATAAAAACATAGGAAACAACACAACACACTTAAGAGATAGGTACAGCAGCATGACCAAGTTTAACAGATGATGGCAATCATTACCGGGTAAAAATAAAATCAAAGCATTAAAAGCATATTTAAAAATAACAAGGAGACAACATTACATAAAAGCAAGTCTGTAAAAATGTGTTTTAAGAAGTGATGTAAAAGATGACACTGGTTCCGCGAGCCTTATCTCCTCGGGCAGGCCGTTCCAAAGTCGAGGGGCCCTGACAGAGAATGCACGGTCGCCTTTAATGCAAAGAAAACCAGTTCATATTCATTTCTAAACACAATACTAATGTTGTAACACAGGAAAAGTTCAGACATCCATATTTGGTGGAATAACCCAGATTTTTAATAACAGCTTTCACGTGTCTTGGCTCTCCTCCATTGGTGTTGGATGACTTTATGCAGCTCCTGCCATAGAAATTCAAGAAGCTCAATGATGTTCCATGGTTTGTGACCATCCATGTTCCTCCAGAAGTTTCCGAAGTGGGTTCGGGTCTGGAGGTTGGTCTAGCCATGACAGGGTCTTCATCTGGTGGTCCGTCATCCACACCTTTATGGACCTAGCTGAGTCCAGGAGCATTGTCCTGATAGAAGAACCAGGCCTCAGAGTCTGGGAACATTGTCAGAGCAGAAGTCCAGTAGTTTTCAATAGTTATTTTTGGATTCTATTCACTTTTGTGCCACTAAAAGCATTGTTTTTGCTTATTGTTAGAAGATAGTGATGTCCACAGTACTGGTTTTTCTACTTCTCCTTCTTAAATAAGACATGGATCAGGTGTTTATTCAGTAGAATAAGGTGTACTTGTGTTGGAGTTCAACAGACACAGGAATGGAATGGCTGTCATTCATGCAGACATGCTGATTTCAGAGTAAATTGCAGTAGTCTCTTAATTTTTTTCCAGAGCTGTAGATTTACACTGTGCTATTCCATGAGCAGTGAATCAGCTAATGTGAAAGTGAGTGAAAGTGACTTGAGAGCAGGCTTTTTTGGTCGACAGTGGAAAACTTGTAAAGGAAACAAGACGGAACTTTACACAAAGGTTTGAAAATAATTATTGGATATTCTGATTTTCTGTTGAAAGTTAACATAACAGTCCTTCAATATGACCCACTGATTCTACTAATTGTTACTACATTGTTTCTCAACAGAAGATGTTCTTAATCAATTGCTTTGCTTGTAACTTGTTACTGAGAGGTGGAGGAGGGGGTTTGTTATCATTAAATTAAATGCTGCATATTTCTTTATTGAATATAGAACGCATATATTTCAGTGTTTTTTTGGTAGATGTTTGCCTCCCATTTGCACACAAGAAACCTAAGCACCTTTACAGTCATCTAATAAATATTATCGCATGCCAAAGAAATGCACAGAGTTGTGAATAGCTGGTCTGATTTCATTTATTATGGGGCAGATCTAGCATATAGACCAAAAGGGACATTTTCATTTGTTCTTTTGTTTGATCAGAGCTTGTCTTGAGACCCTTCATATTCATGCATGCATTTTCAGTAGTGGCTTAATCCTGTGTGTTGCAGGAGGTTGGGGGCTGACCCTGGGTACAGGTGAAGGACATCCTGGAAAGATGTCAGGACTGACACATGGAGAAAGACAACTTTTCACACCCATAATAACACTTGAGGGTCATTTCCAGTTTCCAGTTAAACTATTAGTGTGTATCAGTGGACTGTAGGAGAATGCTTGAGGGAATGAACCCAGGACCCTCTTAGTATGAGTCGACAGCAATAACCACCACCATGATGCACAAATAGCTACATCTTCAGATTCAAGAGACTGGGTAAATGCAAAAGGAGATGCTGCATTCTACAAATGATTGCTCAATACATACAAAGGCAACGTGGAAGAATGCTTTTACTTTTTTTTTTTACTCATATAAAGACTGACTAATCATTGTTCAGATACAAAGAATAAATAAGAATCTTCAGTATTTACAAAAACAGTGGCAGCTGGTGGTAAATAAGGCTGGTAAGGAAGAAGATAAGATGAAAATAGCAGTTATGAATTTAGGGGCAGTAAAATTTTTAACGTTTCTGTCAACCCTGCAACCAACTTAACAATTTAACCACAATCCAGCCTCTCAAATGAAGCCCTACATTACCATGTAACCTAAAAGCTATGTGGTGTTTTGCCTCCAGCCCATTAAAGAGGTGTGACGTGACTGGAGGTCAAATATGACTAATCTTTGTTACCTGTGACATTTGGAGCAGGTTGATTGTCTGCTTGGTGTTCATTCTGGAATCCTGACAGCCTCTATCTCAGTCAAAGCGACTTGGCAACCTGGTGAAAAATATCCAATTACAAAAGGGCAAGAATATTAAACCTGTTCTGACTGACTACATGGCCCAAAAATTACACCTGAAAACCTGCTCAGAAAAGGTTTAAGGAGCCACATATTCATTAATTTTTCCAGCATGCTGTGACCACAAAGTGAACATACACACACAAATTAAGTAAATGCATTTAACAACAACTCCAGTAAATGTTGACATGAACTACAGAATAAATAAACAATACTGTAATAAATCTTGACTCTTTTTTGTTGAGATGAATTAGCCCAAATAGCCATTCTACTCCAAGTAATTTGTAAGTGGGGTGGTTCCCCTGCTCTGGAACAGCCTTCACAGGGCAGAATATTTCCATTTTGTTATAGTACTGTAATGGATTCTCACTCCGACTCTGTGCTGTGTGGAAAAGGGAACAGAAATGATTACATATTAAAAATGAATATGTAGTAGTCAAGTTTTTCCTCATCACTGCCAATTTACAGCACACTAGAGCATGTCGCTCATTTGACTGTATAACAAATACATACACATTACAAATACCATAACTATTTCACTAACTCACAGTGTGCACACTCTGTACAGAGTCCTGTGCTCAACAACTCAGGCATGTCTCTGTTACACTGGAAAAGTATTAGCGCTTCCACTGACATTTACTGACCACTTCTGAGGGAGGGCGCTACTGAGCTGATAAACAAAAACCAAACACTTGTACGTGTGAATAATGTAAATTATGATAAGGGTAATAACATAATTCATAAACTTGACTACCTGCATGTGTAACTTATCTTAACATATTAACATTAACTGTGCTTTTCATGTTTTCATTGATGCACCATTTCTTATGATATCTGTGCCACAATCCTGAAGGGGTGAAGGAGTATCATCTTCATTTTTTCATTTCTTAATTCTTTTGGCATTGTGTCTTTGTAGGAAATGTCATGGTTATGTAGAATGACACATATTCTGTTGACACTATGTTTTAAAGGTGTAAGCAGTAGGAATCTATTCGCTCTCTGTACTCTTTCTTCCACAAAGGAAGTGGATCTGCCATGTTGCATTACCATATTTCTGTGCATTTCATGTTATTATGTTGAAGAGGCAGCCACTACTAAGTCTATTAGTCACTCGGTTAGGGATGAGTGAGGGAGGGGGGATTCAGGTGGTTTTTATCTGTGCTCTCACGACTACAGGAAGGTGTAGAAATCTTATACAATAAACCTTCAATTCTGTGAGCAGCCCCTGAAAAAACACTTCCATTATGTACATGTAGAGGTAGAAATGAAACTCCTATTTTTATTTAACCAAATCTTCAGCAGGTAACTCTGTTGGACTCATTCTCAAACATTTCATCACCAAAATAAACACTGTGCTTCTGACTCATGCATTACCATATGAAAAACCTGAATGCATGGAGAGTGTGTGAAATTAACTGCAATTAAAGTTAATGTTGTTTCTTTTTTCAGTAACTGTTTCATAATTGTGAAAATGTGTTTAATATAATAATCATGACAAAGCTCCACTCACCATAATAAAGAACTTAATCACAACTAGTAAAGGAAATATGATGCCACTGACAAATGAATGAAACAAACTTTTACACAGAATAAAATTATGGATCTGTCTGAGCTTGAATATTGTTGGAAATATTTTATATCATGTAAATGATCAAGTCAGCACAGAATAATACATATAGTTGTTTTTATATATGTAATGTGGATATGTAACATGCTATGTCCTTAAGTTCAACCTAATGCCTTTTCATGATCTAATATTCCCATATTATTTTATTTTATCTTCATACATACATCACATAAACCTCATAGCAAATAGGTGGAATTAGCCATAATGTCTCTGCTGTCATAACACTAACCAGCCCTCACAGAGATAGAAGTAACCACAAACACACACATATACACACATGTTGTGGAGGAGGGCGCAGATAGATAGGAGCCCATTTTAAATCACTGCCATCTTGACACTGATGACCAATTCTCCAAAGCAGAATGAGTTTCCATGTGTGTCGTTTTGCGACGAGAATCATGGTGACAAGCAGGGAAATACACTGACTACACGATGACTGCAATTTGACAAAAATATCTGTGATGATTGTCTGTGAACAGGACATGAATATATTTCAGCTCCAAGTATGAATTTTAATGAGCTGTAACGTCATTCAGTGGTAATGTTTGGGCTGAAGCTGAACTTGGCCTCCTCCTACACATCAGTATCTGTGCAAATGCTTGCTGGTAAATCTCTCTGTACCCACCAATCATTAATCTTACTTTGGTGATTTAAAAGAGGGGGTACTCTCCCAGGAAATGCTGCTCAACCTCATCAAAATACATAGATAGTGTTTTAAATCCCTCCTCAGTTATACTACACTGCACTGATTTACAAATCCATTTAGTAGCATCTGCAGCCTTTTCTGCACATAATCTGTGTGCATGCTTTAAGCTGCAAGAGGAAACTGTTACTTTAAATGACTGGCACGCATGACGTGGTGTCCTTGATTTTCCTGCTTGCACATGTCCTCTCTGTGTGTTATTATGCAGGCATCTGCTGTCAAGACTTCTTAAACTCATCTCAGAGCGCCACCCCACCCCAATGTCCTGCACACACACATTTAACACACAGATGAATGCATGCAGAGTCAAATGCTGTGTGAAACAGGCACACACACACACACACACACACACGCACACACACACACACACACACACACACACACACACACACACACACACACACGCACACACACACACACACACACACACACACACGCACACACACACACACACACACTCAGATAACAGAGGTTGGTGAGTCTCCCTCAGGTGTTGCAGAGCGTGTGACTCAGGCCTACTGTCAGCCCTGCAGCTCTGCTCGTCTCCTCACATGCACCAAATCTGACGTTTTACTGCTACTGTAACAACACTAACAAAATTATAACACATTTACCATCTCAGATGATAGTGATGTGACAGGTAACCATGAATTTTATTAAATCAACATTTTCTTGCATTTGCACATTAAAAATGGATATTCTAATATTGGATTGCATGGAAAATTACACATATAGAAACAACAAAGCTGATAAGATAAGATAAGATAAGATATTCCTTTATTAGTAGTCCCACAAGGGGAAATTCCAGATTTATAGCAGCAAACCACACAAGAGCAAAAAAGAACAAAATCAAAATAAAAACAAATCCAAAAAAGCTATAAATACTATTTACAGCTGTGCACATGCTGATCATGCCACCAGTTGGGTAGGGGAGATACTCATATGTACACCTATACACACACATATATCTACACACCTAATTATATATATAGACATGTATACAGATTATACATAATGATATTAAATAGGTTTTATGTAGTACTGAAATTCTAAAATATCCATAGCAGGGGGAAGTTGCTGGCCAAATGGACACGCAGCTACTAAAACCACCAAAGAATTAATGCTACATCTCCACAGACTGTATTACTCAGTGAATAAAGTATAAAACTCATTGTTTACACACATCTGTACTGCCATATCATCAAGGTTACTCCTTTAAAGAAAAAGTCAAAATAGCCCGTCCAAATGGCTTAGTTGTCTCATAGTTCTCATGTTAGTCAGTGCACTTGCCAATGTTTTACGTTTTATCTGTTTCACTGTATGCTTTGTGCTGTCAATAGATAGCACTAAAATCTTTTTTAAATTGTCCAAACAAGGTCAAAACTGTCACAGTGTAGTCTGAATTGTGGATCAACAAACATAATATATATAATAACACAACACAGTAATTTTATATCTTCCTAAGCTTCATAATCAAACTCTCAAGAAACAGAGCAATTTCGGTGTCAAACTTTCTTTGACTTTGAATGTTGTTTCTAATTGGTTCTCACCTTAATCTGACATTTGGCTTTGATCAAAGACTCCTTGGTGTGAGTTTTCAATGCCCTGGGACACTGGCAGAGGGACTCACTACTTCCTCTAGTGGTTACATAAATCGCATGAATCCACCAGCCCACTGGTGTTAATAAATTCAGTTCATATCTAAACAATCCAATACATTGGCATCTTTGTATCAATATAACAGATAGCTCCTTTAAAAATGTACTGATGTTAAAGCAGCGTATGACTTGGATCACATTTTTTTTTTCAAATTTGTAAAACCCCAGTGATAGCTTAATTCTAACTAATCCATTAGCCTTTCTGTGCTTAAGCACCTGAATCACTTTCCTCAGTGAACAACTTTGAAGATGACTCCATAATAAACACAGTCCGCTTGTTTACATAAAAAGCCAAAACGTGACTCAGGCATTTTAAGAAATTTTGTCACAAAATGCATTGTGGGAATAGGAAATCTGCACAGCAGCAACAAAGATGGCGACCAAGCGAAAGCAGTTTCTCAGGTTCAGCAAGAAAACAAGCCAGACTGCTATAACATAAAATTAAACAGTCCACCAGGGTTGTTTTAAAGAATGTGTATAGTTGGTGGATGGAGGTAAAGGTGACATTTGGGTTCAGCATCCCAGCATCACTTGGGTTGTACAAATTTAAAAAAAAAAAAAATTGAGATTAAAGTCATACGCTGCTTTAATGACCAAATGAAAATTCAAGCTCATGGTTTAATGCAAATACACTTTAAAATGTGAGCGTACGCTGATCAGCCATGATATTATAACCACTGATAAGTGGTTAACATTAAGTGATATAAATGTTGATTATCTCATTCCATTGGGATCTGTCAGTGGGTGGGATATATACAGCAAGTGAACATTAAGCCCTTGAAACAGATGTGTTAGAAACAGCAAATTGGGAAAGAGTAGGGATCTGAACTTTGACAAGTGAGAAATTGTGATAGTAATTTCACTGGGTCAGAACATTTCCAGATTGTTGTTGTTCATTCCCAGTGTAAAATGGTCAGTACCTATCAAAAGTATCTAAAGAACAACAACCAGATCTCAACCAGTGGAGCATCTATGGAGCAGAACATTATCGCCACCTGACTAATATTGTGAAGGTTCACCTTCTTCCACGAAAACAGCTCTGACCAGAGGCCTGGACTCCACCAGACCTCTGAAGGTGTGCTGTGGTATCTGGACCATGATGTCAGCAGCAGATCCCTGAAGTCCTGGAAGTAGAGAGGTGGGGTCTAAATGGATCAGATGTATGTATCCAACACCTCCCACAGATGATCAAAGCTCCCCAAATTGGGGTCTCCTTCCTCAGTCCATTTTTAGTCGGTACTAACCACTGCAGACCAGGAACACTCAACAAGACCTGCAGCTGTGGAGATGCTCTGACCCACTCATCACTGTTACAATATGGACCTGGTCAAAGTCACTCAGTTCCTTATGCTGCTCATTTTGTTATTTCAAACACATCTGATTCAAGGACTAAATGTTCACTTGCTGCTTAATACGTCCAACTCAGTGAAATGTAATAATCAATATTATCACCACCTCTCCTGTCAGTGGTCAGAATGTTATTGCTGACTGGTTTAATC
The DNA here is from genome assembly GCA_037367295.1 of Apogon hyalosoma. Taxonomy (NCBI): domain Eukaryota; kingdom Metazoa; phylum Chordata; class Actinopteri; order Kurtiformes; family Apogonidae; genus Apogon; species Apogon hyalosoma. Next base: position 14,038,640 of record JAPQRP010000005.1, read on the forward strand.
TGGAGAAAACTAAAGTTTCTCAGTGAGACAAGCTGGCTGAGAGTTTACTCACAGTAATCACACAAGAATCCAATATTATATTAATGGCCTGCCTAGTTAAGACTTTAAGAGTTTAATGAATTTTACTGCATAATGTAACAGACATTCAACATATATTAGTTAATAGATGAAGTAATATATTAATAAAGACCATAAAATTAAAAAAAATATTCTATACAGCGTGATGGTATTGTAGTGTGAGGAGAGCCTTGAGAAAGCTTCATTTCTGTAGGGCAGGGGTGTCCAAACCTGATCCCCGAGGGCTGGTATCCTGCATGTTTCAGACAGTTCCCTCTTCCAGCACACCTGGTTCAGTTACTGATCAGCTCATCATCATCAAGCTCTGCAGAAGTCTGATAGCGATGCAATGGCTTCTAGGTGTGCTGGAAGAGGGAAATATCTAAAACATGTAGGATACCGGCCGTTGAGGACCAGAGTTGGACGCCCCTCCTGTAGGGTCACCTAAAAGCCTGACATGGATTACCTTTCATGCACCTTTTGTCATGTGACTGTGTTCTGTTTTGTCAAGTTCACAGTTAAGTTCATCAAGTTATTTGTTCATTGCATTAATGTCAGAGTAGCACAGCATTGAGACAGTTAAACTAGTGGGTCTGGGGGCTTTAGAACAGTCCCATGGTGGCACAGGTGTGTTGTGAATGAAGTGATGCTTTGTTCACAGTTCTAATTAAAACACTCCTTGAGAAGAAATTGTTAAAAGGTAAATTACTGCTTTAGTGTCAGAAGAGGGGTATAAACCATGTTACCATTGTGTACCTTCACTCAGAGGTTATTCATTTAAACATGCATTCAGTATAATATTAGCATATCATCAAAACTACATACAGACTATACCATTGACAAGTAACAGAAATGTGCTTGTCTGTGAACTGGAGTAAATAATTTGTTAGACTAGTGGATAAACAGATTACACTGGGGAACACTCAATATGTTGCATTAAAAGAAAGACTTGTTTTTAGTCAATTTAAGTGTGCTGAGTTCA
>JAPQRP010000005.1:14046702-14060455 GCA_037367295.1 Apogon hyalosoma
CCCCCCCCCCCCACACACACACACACACACACACACACACATACACACACATACAGTGAAGATCTGTCCTATATGCTGCTCACCGTGCTGACAGGCTGCAGTCTGAGTTCAGGGGTCATTATATAATTTTGGAGCTCCCTTATGTTTATTTAATTATTTTTACATCAGACAGCATCTGCGAGACCTCGAGGGACCTGACCTTGTTTGCTCTCCTCATTGTAACAAACACAGGTTCACTGCTAGTCCACTAAAATAGCATGGTCATCTGACTTTTGAGTCTAACTTTGACCTATCACTTGATATGATGATAAATAAGAATCTGTTAAACCAGTCTAAAATGCTAAGTATTTATTCAGTCAGTGTATATAGCATTATACAATAATTTAAGAAATTTACAAACCAGACACACATGTTAATAATAATATTTGCCCATCTTTTTTTTTCTCTTTATATTGAGAAACTGACACATTTTTAACCAGTGATGGAGAAAACATTCACTCCTCTTATTGACTTTCAGTGTTAAAGGAGCTGCATATAAGAATTATGTTCCAAGTAATCATAAAATGGCCCTGACTATCTCCAGACATTAAGGAATCATGTTCATTTCAAATACTGATATGACTGACAGTAGTAGTCCAGCCAGAATATTCACGTTTGAAAAGCTAAGTGTCATCCCAAGGGTGACGTTTATGTTGTCATTTTGTGTTCTGGTTGATGCTCCGCCCATCACCTATCTACCAATCACCAAGTCAGTAGCGTTTCAGCATCCAGGTTTCAAGTTCCACTGAGCTGCATCTTTAAACATTTCTGATCACAAATGTCTGACATTACTAAACCTCAAAGGCCTCTTATTATTCACAAATATGTTGTGACAAAGTAAGAAACAAGACAAGGATATGTAGGAGATGCTTTTGAAACAAGGAGACGGCTGAGAGTGGAGAACAATTTGAAGATCAATGCTGGCTCTCACCAGGCCGGCTCTCCCGTGGTCTCCTGCTGCTCAGGCCCATGGTCTCACAACCTGGTAAGAGCCACCAAGGACTGGGCCCCGGCCTGCAGTTTCACATGGCCCAGGTGAAAAGACTGGGCAAGGATTTATATGTTGTTGAATCTGGCAACCCCTAGTCTGGGGGGAGGGGAAGGGGATACCACATTCTACGGTATTTTGAATGTGATTGTAGTACCAGTTTTGACCACAAACCTACATACTAAGTCCTATCATCAAAATGTACTTAAGGAAAAGGTAGTATTGTCAGCTAGATAAACATCTTTGCAGACTGGCTCCTTTAATATCAGTCATTGTTATTGGTAAATTACGACGTGTTAAATATCCAGTTTTGAGTTCCAAAAGGTTTCATGTGATTTTGAAAGTATTTGACTGAGTTTGCCCCCCTTAAATAATGTAAAAACATCATGTATCACTTTATTTTTATTGGGATATTATGCCATTTATGTGATGCTCTTACTGTTTTTCATCTCAGTGTTTCACTGATGTAACTGTTTAACTGTTATTTTAATAGTAAGTATTACCAAAGTATTACTCTACTGTTAATACTTCTTTGCTATCTTGAAATCTGTTTCCCTCTTTATTACCATTATTACCCACTTATTATCTTGTTGGCCATACCTACTAACATTTGATTATGTAATCTTTGTAATTGTTATGTCAAAATAAACAAACTGTGCTCTGCTGTGTGTTCCTGATGTGGAGGCAGCAGTGCCTCTTGTGGTTTTGCTCGTCCATTTGTTTGTTATTTACTGACATAGTGGGAGGGAGTTGAATTTGTTTGAGAAGTGCCCAGCAGGAAAAGGCTGTCCTAGTTTATCTCTCATTAAACAGGTCATACATCAGGGACATGACTCAGTAAAACACACAAAGAAAAAAAAAAAAAACAAAACACACACACACACACACACACTCACTGGAAAAAAAAAAAAAAGTGAAATGCTGCAAATATGCGATTGGAGTAAAATGACTGTAGGATTAATGTTTCCTGGAGGCTTTATCTGTCTTATTTTTAAATACAGGAAAGGTATAATATTTTTATTTTCATGTCATCCTGTATAAATCAGTAAAACCTTAGATCGCGTCATAATACCTCATTATCTCATTTCTTCTGAGGCAGCGTTTGTTTTCTAGTGTCTCAGCAGTCATTTTCCTCCCTCAGTTTTGACATCTCCTCCTCTCCTCATTCTCACCAGTTCACAGGTTACCATGGTGACACACAGTAGTATTTGCCTGTTGCCAAGGCTCTTCTCCATGCGAGCGCAGCATCCCTCCCACGGCGCGATGTGATGGATTTTGTATTGGATATGGGGATGTGTATTCCATAATGTATTTTTTTTTTGTTTTTTTTTTTTGTTAAGAGGAAACACAAACTGTTGTAGACCCACACAGCCACAAGGTGGTGCTGGAGGCCTATTGAGCGACGTGGGGAATTTGGCAGAGGACGAGTGGATGCTGTCAGTGTTTGTGTGTTGATGGATGTGCAGTGAAAGTGTTTCTGCTTTGACTTGTTATCTTATAAATGTCATGTTCACTGAAAATCACAGTCTGCTATGAATACCAGAGATTGTGTCTGGTTTTCCTCAGTATCACATACTGATGCTCTAAAAGGTGCCCCTGAGTTTCACAGTGATGTTCATTTGGTGAATTTATAGATATTGACAAAATATGGCTATGTAAAGTTCCCCCTTATGAATATGTAATTTGAAAAAGTATTAGGATTAGGATAATTTAGTAATTTCAAATGAAAAATACTAATCTCATCTCAAGACAAGACACTGATAATCTTAATTTTATCAAATTTATCTGAACTTCAGTGTTCAGATTCAGAAAGCACCATTCAGCAGCACCCTACCCTGCAAAAATCAAAATCTTACCAAGTGTATTTTTCTCATTTCTAGTCAAAATATCTCATCACACTTAAAATAAGACATAATCACCTAAAGATTTCCAGTGAGATATAAAAATTTATTTTTAGACAATAGATCTGGAAAATCTTATTTTAAGAAATTTACCAAGATAATTTTCAGTTGTTCCTTTGGCAGATTTTTTGCTTGTATTAAGAAAAAAAAAATCTTGAATTAAGCAAAAAAAAAAAAAAAAATCTGACAATGGAACAAGTGAAAATTATCTTGGTAAGACTTCTTGAAATAAGATTTTCAAGATCTATTGTCTGTAAATAAGTTCTTATATTTCACTGAAAAGTTACTCTTTTGGTGATTAGGTCTTATTTTAAGTGTGATGAGATACTTGGACGAGAAATGAGAAAAATACACTTGGTAAGATTTTGATTTTTGCAGTGTACACAATACTTTTCAATACTTTTTCTGGCAGCAGTGGACATACATTCTGTATTCTATTGTATATTTCATCATATTGTAATTTGAATAGTCTGTGTGACTTTTGACTGAGTGTGGTGAAAACATGGTTTTCGAGAGGCTGAAGGTCATCAACCTGTCATGATTGACAGATTGTAATTCTGTATCTTATTCCAGAATCAACATAGCTGTTCTTCCATGACAGCATTAAATACTGTCACATAATCTATCTTTATATTTGGTCTTTTAACTGTGACAGAGGAGAGACCTAAGGAAGTTGTGTAGTTTCTGATTTTTCTGTTTTTTCTCCTGATTTTTGACTCCTCCAGCCTTAAATCGCTCTTGTCGCTGTTTTCTGTAATTACATTGAAATAAAATATTTATTTCACTTACTTCTCTCCATCACTAGTACATACTGTCAATCATATACAGACAGCTCAGGTCTCATTCATGTTGAGATATGACTTTTTTTTTGCTGTTTTTTCCTCGATTACTATGACATGACTGTGGCTCAAAATGCAGATAACATTAGTTACAGTGTGTTAGAACTACTGGGTTATAAGTTGCAACTTGGTGGTAGACGCAAATAATATTGCTAAATATCATTAGTGTAATATAAATTGGTGTGGCTTGGATTTATTTACTTTACAATAAACCTTTTTGTTGTTCATTCAGTTTTACTCACTTTGATGTCAAACAAAGATTTTGACATTATAATGGCTTGAGTTCTACATCTACATCTCGGTTTCTGAAAGCCTGAAAGCATGGTGAAGTTGCAGAATGCGACAGCTCAGTACTACCCTATATATTCAGACATACACCTTGCTGCATGCCACCTGCTATGGAAAACAGTGTGTGACACTGATGATAACACAATTATGGATATTCCATTTCAACCGTTACATCTTCCTAAATACATCAAACTCTTACAAACTGGGCCTTAAAGAGGCAATTTAAGACATGTTACCATTTTAACCGGTCTGATTTCTTTTGGGCAGATTGTTCCAGAGCCTCAGGGTCCTGCTCTGTTTGATACCAAATAATCCTGAGGATCAGATAAAAGGCCTCTGCCTGAGGATGAGGATGGTTAAGTTCACTCATGTCTCGGCCTCAGAGGCTGGGCTGGTGAGGTTAAAGTTCAAACACACCAAAAGGATCATTTGGGGAACTATGGCCTTGAGCTGTTGTTCCAATAAATTCACAGTTTATGGTGCCCAATCCTAAACACATAATTTCTACTACTAGAGATGTCTGAATCAAAACAATAAAAATGTTGTGAATTTGAGTGGATTTTAATGCGGGGAGCTGTTTCCACACAGTTGCTGATGAAAATCTACATTTTATTTAAGTTTTCTTCACATTACATTTAGTGGTGAATACTCACTTATGTCATTTCATACTAATTAAATGCACAGCACATTTGCTAACAATATAACACAACTGACAGATGAACTAATCAATCATGTCATTAATAATATTGTAGATTTCTTTTAACGCTGATCAGAAAATTCAATATAATGGCTCCCATTGACAGATATTTTAATGTAGTAGTTTTGACATAACTTTAAATGCTGTGTTCAGGTGAAAACTGGATGTCCCACTGTTTGGCAGCTCTTCTAAGCATCATCTTCAGGATGACCTTCCTCATCCATAGACGCCTCCTCCGTCCTGACAGCACAGCCACAGCTGACATTAAGACAACAGCAGTCCATTCAGTTCTTCTGTCCTTTAGAGACAATTCTTCAAACTGTCCTTTTATCCTGAACATGATTATTTTGACGTATTATTCACAGCTACTATTTTTAGAGGTCTGTCTCCAGCCTTAAAAGGCAGTCCAATCCTTACAGTATGTGCACTTACACAAGCAGAAAGCCAGTATCCGCTGTCAGTGTGTGTTAAAGACACGTTGTCCTGTCCTGTGGAAGGACTTGCTGCAGGGCAGTGAGCCCATGTGTGACGAAAGCAATGAAAACAAACCAGAGACATTAAAAAAAACAAAGGGTAAGGGGGCAGGGTTATGTAAATGATACAAAGGCCGGCTGCCCAGAGGAAGAGGTGCACGCTGCTCCAGCTGAGTTAAATATAAGTTTTCATAACATGGTCTTTATAACAGAGCCACAGCTCCAGGCATCAACAAGAGCAGCATGTTCCTGAATGACTTCACCTTTTATTCACGCTACTTCTGACAGAAATAACTTTTAGTAACTGTAAAGCATGGCTACCATCATCCAGGCTCATGTTAACAGCACCTCTTAACATATGAGGACCATTTCCTTTTTGACATGGAAGTAGTTCACCTGTACTGATTATACAACCTGCAGAAACGTAGGCCACCCACTCATACCAATACATTATGGTTGTGTCTTTAACACTGCAGCACAAACACAAGACTAAGAGTGTAAAGCTACAGAATTAAAAGAACTTATCTCAACAAAAAATAGACAGCACCCACCTTCCTCTGAGAAGCAGTGGACCAATTTGTTCATATTTTATTATCTCAGATTATTCTCTGCTTGTGATCATTTTGACAAAATTGAGCAAATAATTTAATTTTAATTTGACTTTCCTCCAGAAACACCAGGCAGGTTTTCTGATGAAGAGAGTAATAATATTCATATGCTGGGACATGCATTAAGCTGGATTTATACTTGATACTTGATGGGATTAACAGGCGTCCTTTGATGTTTACTGTAGTTATTCATCACCACAGCACTAAACACACATATATCACATAGCCATTACTGTATTGTGGTTTAACTTCCCCACCGCCCACTATTTTCACTAGATTCTTTCCAGTAGATTATATTTAATGCAATTAGGTAGTGTCATAGAAGTAAGGTTCTACATAGAAACTTCTAAAATTCATACTGGTGAACACAACCCTGACCACTGGAAAAACAAGTCAAAATGTGTCAGTGAGTAGCAGAAATAAATTGCCCATGTCTACCCATTATCAACAATTAAAGATATTTTTTACAAAATATGTAAACACATTGCATTATTTGTTTTCCTTATTGAAATCTAAACAGACTGTTGTTCAGATTTAACACTTAATAAGTGATGAATGAGATGTTATTTCCTTGTCAGTTGCTGTGCTGGACACTGGTCACAGAAGTTCATCTGGAATCGGATCAATAGAACCCTGTTTTGACAGCGGAATTTCTTGCTGTGAAAATTATATTGCATAGGCATTTTCTGCTGATCTCAAAATGAAAGAGAAATTAATGCTAACACCAAAACTCAAGCAGCCCAACCAAATGTAAACATTTGTGACATTTATGTGGGATATGACACAAAATCAGTGTGGGATTCATCATAGTCACAGGCAACATATTTTTTAGGTGAGTATGTCACTGCACATGTTTATATGAGCCAAACTGATGTTGCACTGCCCTTACACACTGACTCCAGACCTGCATACATGAGATGAAAACCTGTCATGACATTTGAGCATCGCCTCCACTCACATGACACCGATAAATGTCAAAATTTGTGTGGGAATGACCGTATACTTGGTTTTCTGTTGTACATTTTTGTTATAAATGGATGTCACAGAGGGGGAACACAAACATAACTAATAAAAACTTGCATATTCCTACCTACAAGTTTTGCTAAGCCAAAAAAAGGTAACAGGTCTTTATTTGGAAAAGGTTTGCACTTATGGTAACTCTTTTTTCTAATTCCCTGTTTGATAAAAGGTCATATCAAGAGCTCGGTACAAATGTCTGATCTGGTCCATATGTGCTCTTAAACTTAATGCTGTACTGTTAATACAAGTTCAACCCTTCCTGTAATCACTACAAATTAAGAGCACTTTTGCATTACACTGGAAATAACTAATTTATTTCTTAACATAGCTTTTATTATGAAAACAGTTTGGGTTTGAGACATTAATGCATATATTCATACAAAGACAAAAGCTGGATTATACCATTTTAGATGTTGAAAATAGCACAATTACTGATGAATTCGTTGAGTTATAGCGGCGTTGTGTATTGAGTACTGTAATGCCCATTACATAACAGACAAAAATAATTTCTGCAGTCTCAGTTTTTTCCTCGGAAATATTCAGGGACCAGCTTTTATTTGTTTACATCATCCTCACTATTGGGTGTTGGCAGAGACACAACTTTAGATTGACTCAGTTTTATTTTGGGAAAATATGACAGATGATACAATGTTTATGTTCCATGCTTAATGTTAAATCATCTGTTTCTAGGGGGCTTTCATCCTGAGGTCTATAAACATGTAAGTTGTGCTGTGTTGTTTAGCCAGGCTGTAAGTAGCTCTTAGGCTTGTTTTCCTCTTTGCTTTAACTGTGGAGTAACACACTCACACAGTGCCTGGTAGTCTCAGGTGACAAAATCAGCTGTTGAGTTTTGCACTTTGCACCTTGTAACCTGAGTTTCAGCCACTGTCTCTCTCTGTGTGTTGACTGCAGCGCTGTATCATCCATCATTTAAAGCACTGCTTAAGGGAGCTTTGTTTGGTATCAATCATTTAGTTCTGTTGTCCACATACTACTGCCAAGCTGTAAAACACTCTGGGGTGAGCGGCCTGTTGCTGATTAACACAAATAAAATCTTCAAGTACACTGATTTTTAACTTTCAACTTTTTAAAACCATTTTTTTTTTTACAAACATATTCCGTGTTAGGTTGTCACCACTGAGTAAAACATGGTATTCCATAGTCTTTCCATATCAGCACAGGATCTTATCTAACAATTAGAAGACACCTTCAGAGTTCAAGCCTGGGATCAATATGTACTTTTGATGATCCAGTCACATGTGGACATTCCTTTAATCCTGCATTTATACCATGTCTACTTCTGATTAGATCTAACTTCTCCATTCTATATAGAACTAAAGCTTGCCTACTGTTTATCCTAAAATATAGTGCAAGCTTTCATTCCGTTCATTTCATTCGTTTGTTAACCCATCTATCCCGACCTCCTTTTACACCCTTTCTGTCACGTCAGTGAAAACATCCATATGTTTTTGGAGTAACATTGAAGCAAAACACACAAAACTCAGGCATAATAAATGTACAAAACATGCTCAAATATGATAATGATTAAGAGTATTGAGCCTCATGGTTTTCTTAGGACTGTCTAGATGACTAAAACGACACTGTCATGACCATAGCATTATCAGAAATGAAGAAAAAAATATATTTTAGACATTGCATAAGTTTAGATAAACATTGTATGTAAATAAGATGCTCACAGTGGTGCAGCACCACAGGCTGTGATTTATCAGCCTCTTGTTACATGTCTGACAATGGACAGGTGCAGAGAGACTCATAAAGATCAGGAATATGGACAATGTGACAGGGCATATTCATGTAAAACAGACATGTGAACTCACATGGTGGGTCAGGTGATGATGCAATAAACCTCTGCTGATGCTCACTGACATCCTAACTACTGACAGAAATGAACAATCCAAATTACTAGAGAACCTTTATCGGCCAGATAACTCAGCTTTCAAAACAAAGCTTTGAATTTGAGTAAACCTAAACCAGCCCAGTTGAACTGAGAAAAACAACCTAGAGGAACAATGACCCGGGCAAATGAGAACCTGCACAGACAATTTGAGTAAAGAAAACTGAAAATTTGCATTTAAGTAAAAAAAGGCCTAAAATACATTTTAACTGATAGAGTAAATGTGTTAGACCATCAGTAAATTGTGCTCAATGATGCTATAGTTATTTTTTGGACCACTGTCTATGGAGCACCGTTTGTAAAGCAGCTTATGCTGAAAAAAACTCCAACATTCTTGTGACATTTAGCTTCAAACAATGTTCAAAACACAGGTGTGAAATTTTCAGTTACTTTTTTGCACATTTAAAGCAATGTGTCAGCTTGGAGAAAATGTAAATAGTTTAATATAAATATTAAATATTATACCTAAATGTTAAATGTAAACGCTAAATCTAAATCTTAAATCTGAATGTTAAATGTAAATGTAAAAGTTAAATGTAAATGTAAATCTAAATCCATCCATCCATTTTCTGAGCCCGCTTTATCCTCACTAGGGTCCAGGGTGTACCCCGCCTTCGCCCTTAAGTGGCTGGGATAGGCTCCAGCGACCCCCGTGACCCTAGTGAGTAAATCTAAATATTAAATCTAAATCTAAATGTTAAATTTAAATGTTTTGGGTGAAACTAAATATTTAGATAATATGCAAATTCAAAATGTACCAAAATAAGAGCTCCAGGAGATCAGAGTGTGTTTATAGTGTCAAATGATGAGGGAAAAAAAAAACAAAAAACCTCATCTGGGGAAATGGGCTCTGGGTCGTGGATTACTGTGATAATATAACAATCTAAAAGGAAAAAAAAAAGTTTGGAGAACCTTTATTTGAAGAGCCTAGTCCAAGTTTTTAGCATGAGCACCATTTTGCTTTATGAACACTATGAGCCCATTTCCCCTGATGAGGGTTTTTTTTTTTTCCCCTCGTCATTTTACACTATAAATACACTCTGATCTCCTGAAGATCTTATTTTGGTACATTTTGAATTTGCATAGTCGCTAAATATTCACTTTCACTGGAAATCTTTAAATTGAACATTTACATTTAGATTTATATTTAACATTTAGAGTTAATATTTAGCTTTATATTTAACATTTACATCTAGATTTAGCATTTACATTTAACATTTAGATGTCATATTTAATATTTATATTTAACTATTTACATTTTCTCCAAGTTGACATATATTGCTTTAAATGTGCAAAAATGTAACTGAAAATTTCACACCTGTTTTTTGAACATTGTTTGAAGCCAAATGTCACAAAAATGTTAGAGTTTTTTTCAGCATGAGCTGCTTTACTTAACTGTCATTCATTTAGACCTTTGGACTAAAATCTGCTTTGCCAAAGTCACACTTTCAGTGGTCAATCTTTTGATGCTGTACCTTCTTCTCCGCTTACAGAGCTCATACAGTAGAGGCAGCACCCTCCAGAAAGTACTGATGTGAATATTTTATAACCAAATATGATACAAGAAGGAAACGAGACACCAAACTAAACGGAGCTCCTGCCACCATGCTGCCTCAGAGCACAGGTTGACCCCTAACCTGGGTGAAAAATATTTAAAACCTAAGACAGATATAGCTGAAGATCCAATCAAAATGTAAAACAAAGCATTTGAAATAAAAAAGGAAAAGTCAATGACAACCCAAGTGAAATTCATCATAAATAATGTATCAGTTAAATGATCTTTGCCAAATATGTGCGTTTGTGCACGTCAAGATATGCTGAAAAAAGTAACTGTCAATCATCAGTGCAGACTGGATCCTGCACCTGTTGTATATTTACAACGCTTGAAACACAGAAGCTACAGGACCTAGAGTGCCCATAAAAATATTCACCCCCTTGGATGCTGATCCAGCCAAAAGGTGCTGGTAGTCTCACAACTTGTGAAATGGAGATCAGAGAGTGCAGTGAATGTGTCTAAAATTATTGTAGTATTAAAAACACCTGTGTCTGGAAGTTCCCATAACTGGTTGATCAGTATTCTCCACTACAATTATATGATGGAAAAAGTTATGGAAAAGTTTACATCTAGAGATGGGAAAAAATCCAATTAAGTGGACATTCCCTGGAATTCAGGTACAGTATTTCCTAAGAAATGGAAGAATTATAGCACATCTGTAAATCTGCCCAGAACAGAAACTGGGAGACTGTGCAAAAAGGAGGCTAGTGAGGGAGAACATCCTGACAATATGACTACACTGAAGGAGTTAATACCTTCAGCATCTGAAATGAGAGGGACTGTGCCAACAACAATTGCTGTCCAGGTTCTTCAACCGTCAAAGCTGTATCAGAGAAAGCGAAAGTTACAGTTCACTCAAAGGCATACGGGAGACTCCAGGGTTGACTGGAAGAAGGTTGTTTGGTCAGATGAAACAAAAATGGAATACTTTGACCATCACTTACCTAGAAACTATGTTTGGTGGACACCAAATACTGTACATCACTATAAACACACAATATCAATATGCTTCTCGGCAGGTCCTGGAATGTTTGTAAAGGTACAGGGTAAAGTGAATGCAGTAAAATATATAGTATATTATATTCCCATATAATATGAAAATCTGAAAGTGAGTTACAACTTGGGAGATTTATTTTCCAGAGCAACAGTAACACTAAGTAAACAGTGGAAACTACACAGAAACTGAGGGTAGATTTAAAAAAAAAAAAAAAAAAAAAAGAAGAAGACTATTCACATCCGATGTCCAAGCAACCCGACAGAGCCTGAGCAGTTGTGCAAAGAAGAATGGAGTAAAACTGCAGCGCCCAGATGTGCAAGTCTGTCTGAGACCTATCCATATGCACATGCACTCAGTCCTGTGATTGAGGCCAGAGGTGCTAACTAGTAAATACTGAATTGAAGGAGAGCAGTATTTATGCACTTCTTTTTCATTATATATTTTATAATTCCTTTGTAAATTCTTTTTTTTTTTAAATAAATTTATAGAAAAAACCCCAACATAAAATCAAATCAAAAAAATTCATGGAGGTGAATACCTTTTTTAAGGCTGTGTGTAAATGTTAGCATTTGTTGTGATTTTATACAATACAGGAAACAAAAAACAATGGTACAGAGAAGATTTAGTTAGTTAAATTAGTTTGAAAATGCAAATAATGCAACAGATCATCAACCTGAAGTCTGGTTGAGAGACAAGTGGAAATACTGAGGAAATATTAGGGTTAAATGAGGTCGACACAAATGTGAACAAGTTCGTGTTCACCACATGAGCATAAATGTTGATATCAGATGCTGTTCATAGTTGCTCATTCATCAGAACATGACAATACTACATACTCCTGACACCAGAACAGAAAACAAACATAGCATTTTGTTTATTAAGTTGGAGATGATATTTAACAGAAAACAATTAGCATCATTTTGCTATTGGTTTAGCATTTCATTTACTGCCTTCATCTTCTTATAGAGTGTGAATTTATCCCGACTAATGCAGAGCAGCAGATCTCATGCTGGTTCTGGTCCTTTCATGCTGCCTGTCCTCATGCTGTGTGCCCATATGGACTCTGTGTCAGCAGACAGATGAAGAGATGTAACCCAATGAGCTGACTGTTTGTTCTGTGTCAGGCTGTCTGGTGTTTTGTGTTGGAGGAAGACGCCCGGCTCTGCCCGGCCTCACTCGTCTCTGCCTGAATAGATTGATGTCAGCTCAGGTAAGAGTTGGAACACACCAGTGGAAAATGAAACTCGAGGAGACAGACAGGCTATTAGGTTAGCCATGTCTGTATGTCTGCATAAGAGAGAAAGAGGGAGACGATGCCTGTGGGTGGATTAAGTGGGTGTTGCAGCTCGAGCCAACAGTGCACCCACACTGAACATCAACAAGCTTTCCAAGGTCAGTGATTTTCACTGAATTCAGATGTTTGAGGTGAGATCACTCCCTTTGATACACAGCAAAAGATTTACTGATGCACCATCGCCCAGGTTACATCTTTATATTTCACTTTTGTACTATTTTAATGCTTCACGTGATTTAAAGAGCACTGTTATTTTAATCAGTGAAGCTCTCATATAAATTATTTGCCCTTTACAAGCTTAACCATTGTTTAAACAAAGATTGACAAGTTGTGTTAAATTCTAGACAGTGTAGGTTTTTATGTATGTAGGTATTTCTAAAGCATCTTTCAGTAAAAACTCCTTGAAAGTGCCATTTTTTACGCTTACAGAATATGGATTGGATGGTCCTAAAAAGTCCGAACATACAAACCAAGAAAGGTAGGTTTAAAAGCATCCTGAGATGCCAATAAATAATAATGTTCTTCAATAATTTGAAAACTGTGCTGCTTTGCAGTGACTATTAGCAGAATGAACAAAACTTAACAAACATGTCTAAATCACCAGTAGACCCCAGGTTATATGAGTCCCATATGACAAGAGTGTTAGTCCAAACAGCCCTGATTTTGTCCTTTGACATAAGCACTGGTTTCTTTCTGTGCCTTGACCTATGACACGAAGCTCTTGCGACATGCGCATTTGAAACCGTGAACTGGCTTATTGTGGTTATTTTAGAGGTGAGTCATTTTTTCCCCATTGCACCACAAGGGATCCCCCACCTGCCAAATCCCACTTTAACCCCTGATGACGCATTAGGTCATGTTGTCTGTCTAAAATAAATTCTGTTTTTTTTCCTGTGCCGAGCTGTATTTCCTCCCGCAGTCTTTTATTTTTTACCTCCCTCACTTTGCTGTAGAGAAGTCCAGAGCTTGTAAATAGTTGTTTCCCCAAATATAGCTGTGAGTGCAGGACCTGTTCATATGCACAGGAGTTCTGGTTTTACTGAGATCAGCCTACCAGCAGATTTACAGTTGTGCTCATAAGTTTACATACCCTGACTGAATGCACATGGGACAGTCTTGGATGTTCCAACATGACAATG
>JAPQRP010000005.1:14064000-14092232 GCA_037367295.1 Apogon hyalosoma
TCTAAAATTAACATTTATTTGCAACATAGTATAGCAAACTATTACATGATCAAAAACAAATTAATTTTAGCAAAAAACTGTCTTTGTTTTAAATGTCTGGGGTCGCCAGAAATGTGTGATGTGAAAATGGGGTCATGAGCCAGAAAAGGTTGGGAACCACTGTTCTAGTGGCTGTCGGTGTTATTACAGAGACTAACAACTTGGCTTCACTTTCACTTGACATTTATTAGCAATTGTGCCAAGTAAGAGCTAGTGGATGCATGGGCCTCCCCCAAAAAGAAAGAAAGATGAAATTTGTTTTATTCCTTCATACATTTGGTCTCTAAGCCCTATAATCCTCTGGGGGGTCATGGGGGGCTGGATCATATCAATTACCACTGGGTGAAGACGGGGTGCACCCTGGACCCTGTTCATTCACTGTCACATTCACACTTATGGGCAATTTAGACAGATTAACCTGCTGAAATGCATGTCTTTGGATGGTAAGAGGAAGCCAGAGTTCCTGGAGAGAACCAATTACAGACACAAGAAGAACACACAAACCTTACACAGAACCAGGCCAGTACTGGGCTCAAAACCAGGACCTTTCTGCTGTGTGGCGATGGCAATAGCACCTTTTTTTTTTTTCTTTTTTTTTTTTTTTTTTCATAAATATGTTAATCTTTGATCCAGTTGGTCAACCATTTGCAGTCCTAAAGCCTTAACAAAGTACCTTCTTTAATACATGTCTTAATTTTTTTCCTAACTAAAATCAACCTATCCTATATTCCCAGAGCAATAATCAAATTGTTTTCTCATTTCTAGTATTTCATTATAGTCTTGTCTTAACAGTGTATATGTTTTGACTACTAGAAATTACCCATTTAGTTTTAATTATAACTTCAGTGTTTGCTTTCAGGCTTAGTTTAAGAGGTTGTACATGTTTGCACTATCAATATTGCACATTTTGCTCAGTGGTTGGCATATAGCACCTATTTCTGCTGTACTCTGTTTATTTGAGTGATTGTACTGCGTTGATGTATAGCGTCTTAATTTTTCATGTTGAATTTTGCACCCTGTGAACCTTGAGCCTTGAAATGGTTTTTGTGCCTTTACAATAGCAACGTTACAGCAAAAAAAAAAAACAAACAAACTTCCAATTGCAATATATTGATTTCTTTTTGCACATTATTGATTCCATCCATCCATCCATCCATCACTCATTTTCCTACTGTTAATTCATTCAAACTATGCCAGAGAGTGGGAACAAACACTCTATATGGAGAAATGGAAAAAAGGATTAAAACACAAGTTAGCTCTTTTATTTCTCTCTTTTAGGGAAAATGTGGTGTTATAATCCAGTGTGAGGTCTTTGCATCAGAGTGTCAGTGTTGTTATGTTTGTGTAGTAGCATAGTGTGTTACAGTCATATTCTTAGCTCAGTAAGAATAGCTCCTCTCTGACTCAGATTTTTTCAGTTCAGCCCACAGAGCAATTTGGCAGTTAGACATGAAGTGAGTATATCGTCTATACTGCGACACAGCCATGGATGCATCGGAAAACACACACACATCAACGCGCAGTTTTATGTGTGTGTTCAGCATTAAGGTCACCAGTGCTGAAGTGACTCACATTCTGTCCTCAAGCCAAAATTTATTCTATTTCTGTCCTTTTCCTTTTTTTTTTTTTTTTTTTGGTTTTCCTTCCTTCTCCTTTTTTTTCCTTTTCCTTTGTCCTTTTCCTTCCTTGTAATTTGTCCTTTTTCTGTCCATGCTTCTCCTTTATTTTTTCCTCTTTTCAATTAATATAGGAGTTGCCTGTGTTTATCTTTATTTTCCTTTTCATTTAGTTTCATATTTACAATTCTTTCCTTGTCATATTGTCTTATTGTGTTATATACTCACTGGCCACTACATTAGGTACAGGGTGTACCTAATGTAGTGGCCAGTGAGCTGCTGAAGTCCATCTGCTTCAAGGATGAATGTGTTATGTATTCAGAGACGCTCTTTCTTTTCTATCAGCTTCTTTTCTATCAGAATCTGGTCATTCCCCTCCGACCTCAGGCATCAACAAGGCATTGTTGCACAGATAATATTTGGATGTCTTTTCTCTTTTTTGGACCATTCTCTGTAAACACTAGAGATGGTTGTGTGTGAAAACCCCAGTAGATCTACATTTTCTGGCACCAACAACCATGTAACCTTTGTTCCGCATTTTGAGGCTCAGTTTCAACTTCAGCAAATCATCTTGATCTTGTCCATGTGGAAAAATGCACTGAATTGCTGCCATTTGTCTCGTATATTCCATATTTTTGTTTCTGCATAGTTGAATATGTGCACCTAATAAAGTGGCCAGTGAGTGTATGTAAACACATGCACATTCACCATTCTCTCCATCTACAGCGACCTCTAGGAGACAGGATATGTGATAAGTGGTTTTTCCAAGGATTTTCTTGTGTGTGTGTGTGTGTGTGTGTGTGTGTGCGTGTGTGTGCGTGTGTGTGCGTGTGTGTGTGTGTGTGTGTGCGTGTGTGTGCGTGTGTGTGTTTTATACACAGGTTACTGTTTTTTCATGGGTTCTACATATTGTTTGTAAGATTGTACCATAGACCCCAGTGGTGGGCCAGAAACTGGTTCTTGCTGCTTTGCTTGACCTGATAATAAGCATACGCTGGATATCTGAACTGAACCTTAGAAAAATTCAACCTGGATAACCTTCATTTGGTGATTCATTAACAGATTTGTTGTTTTGTTTTCTTTCTTTTCTACTACAGTATATTCCAACTTGATAAATCATAGTATGTTCTGTTTCCCCATTTCTTTCATTAGTCATTTTCATTTCATATCTTAAACAGATTCGATCCACAAACTCTACTTAAAACCCTTTGTTAAATTTTCTTCTGTTACTTGAGAATCTTTTTGTGGAATCAGTGAGTTTGGTGTGATTTCATCTGATTTGTCTCTCTTTTAGCTACGATGCTGCTATATTGTACATCTCATTTCAGTCGTCTGTGTATTTCAGTGGGGTCACCCATGAGTCATTTCACATGCCTTCTTATTTTAGAGAGGTCACATCCACACATGCTGCTGCTGTACTTCTGTCACACAGAGGTCACACTTTTAAGTTAGATCCCCAAGCTACACCAGCACAGACACAAAGAGGTGGTATTGATTAAAAGAACAATGGTTTCTTAATGGTATAAAATTATAAAACAGTGTGGACTGGATTCTAGCCTAAAAACTACACCGAATAAAATTACTACCGATCAGTTAACACACGATAAAAGAAACTAAAACAAGCTAAAACAGCTGTCTCAATAAAAACTGTAAAATGTCTCTGAATCCCCACCCTCAATCCAGAAAGTTGGCCTAGGCGCTAATTAGGATAGTCAGTTTTGGTGGCGTCTGTTTAGCGTTTCCCGGTGGCCTTCGTTGCAGCCTTGTCCTTCTGCAGCTCCATTATACCGCCTCTTGGTGGCTCATGCCCTCCCAGGTATGCTCTGGCTGAATCCCAATTCAACCCTCGGCCCTACCCCTTAGCCCTACCCCTCCATTTTGCACGTATACGTGAAGAGGTAGTGTTGTCCCAATTCTCAATTAGACGGAGGGGAAGGGCTAAGGCGGAGGGCTGTATAGCCCTCAAAACGGAGATTTTACAGGACAACACTACGAACGGAGGGGTAGGCGAAATCTCCCATAATTCTGTTCGAATCATTGGCAAAATGGAGGTAAACAGCAAAGAAATGCAGCAGTGTGATGAAAGAAACACACAAATGTACACATTTTCTTTGTAAACAACTTAATCATTTGATCGACCATTTAATGCCATTTTAATGTGTTATAGATTGCATTTCTGCGGTTTATCGTTGATAGCCACAAAAAGATGACCAAAGCCCATGGAACAGTGATGCTTACAGCTACTGGTGTGTGCATGATGAATACTTTCGGAAACAAAGTTTCACATCCGTTAATAGCAACATCTAATAGAGTACCTGTTTGTCACAGCGATGCGATGTGTTACTTCCATGTCGTCTGCTCAGAGTTGCTGATAAACTCACTCGTTGCGTGTTGTCTCATCTGAATTTTTATGTCGGCCACCAAGGACTGAATCTCCTTGACTGACCATGGTGCAGTTTTGTGAGCTGTCTTGTGGATTAACCTACCGCTATAATTACTGTCAACTTTCGCATCTGTTCTTTGTAAAACGGCGGGTCACAGACAACTGATGACGTAACAGGCCGCGAAGGGTTGTCCCATTTGATAGGGGAATGTTTCAACCCCTACCCCTTGCAGCTCCGTTTCAAGGGGTAGTGCCAAGGGCAAGGGCCAAGGGGTAGGAGTAAGGGGGCGGGCTAAGGGGTGAATTGGGATTGGGCCTCTGTCATAGTCAGTCCATCTCGAAGAGACGGCAGCGTCCGCTTAACATCCTTGGGCAAAAGCTCGTTACCGCCGTGCACTCCTGCAGCTCCGGTATACTGTCCCTCACCAGCTTGTCTTCCCCCTGGAACGCTCCGTCGCAGCTGTAAGAACAGTATCACATCACTGACTGCTCGGCACTAACAGTAGCCTCACACACAGACCATAGGTTCAGCTGCATACGTTTTTCTGCAACCATAGAGCTGGCAGAGTTTGGTCATGACTGCCGACTCAAATGTGGCCCCTTTATCAGACAAAATCTTCTCAGGGCATCCCCAAATCTGGATCAGGTTGTGCCATAGAACCTTGGCTGTGCTTACTGCTGTTTGATCCCGAGTTGGCACAGCCCAACTGTACCAAGAAAACAAGTCTGTCATCACAATAATGTATTGATAGGGATCACCAGGCCTCCCCAATGACAAACAGTCTATGGCCACGATTTCCAGAGGGTAGGAGCATTCAATTGGATGTAGTGGGGCTCCTGCCTCTGGTCGGGCTTTGCTTCTGACACACTGGGCGCATTGGGCTGCCCAGGTACTAACCTCTTGTCCTTGCTTTGGCCAGAAGAAGCTCCTCCTCAGGGCAGTCTCTGTACAGACAGTGCTCATGTGGTACTGCTGCCGGACGGCGTAAGTCCAGGCTGGTGGGACCACAATCTGTCAAAAAAGATCTCCAGTGTAGTGATCTTGCACACCTCTCTGCAGGATACCCTCCTCCAGTCGCAGGCGCCTCCACTCTTTTAACAGTCGCTTAGATGCAATGGAGGCCTGTTCTCGCTCTTCAGCTGTGGGTGGCCTGCCTCTCTGGAGCCACTGCCACACTACTTCTATGGCAGGGTCCTCTTGTTGCCTCCTTACCCACTGATTCTGTGGCGCTGGGGTTGTCTGAGGGTCCTCTATGGTGACTGGGAAGGCTGCTGTCTCTCTTTCCTGAGGGGACCTAAATAGCTCCTGGGGGTCGTTAGTGGTCACTGGATGAACTACTGCCTCTCCATCCTGTGGAAACCTTGACAACACATCTGCATTTTGTTAGTAACACCAGGTCTGTATTTGATATCCTTTGTCACTGGCGGTGGGATGGCCCTGAAGGGAAAAAGCTCACCCACAGCAGGTGTGCACATCCTTTAAGTACTGTCCAGCTGGCTGTGGGCCAATAATTAGTTAATTGTGTAAGGGGAGGGGAACAGGGGAAGACAGGAGGCCATATGAAAGTCCACAGTACGTCATGGCTTCTGCTCAGTCTGCGTGACAAATCACTGCAATTGAAAACACTTACAAATGTACACGTTATCATGCAATATAAAATCCATAAGACTGCACAGCAAACAAACACTTAAAGCATAACCATGTCAACAGTATATAATGGCTCCTGTCATCCTGTGACACTCCCAGCATTTGTCCGACTTTGCTTGTGCTGATCAAGCCTGTAACTAAAGAGTTACAGACAAAATAAACTATGACCAAATACACTGGGAGGGATTCTAAATTCTGTAATTATGCCCATGTACTGATGGGGGACAACAGCTCCATTGTTGCACATAAAATATTAAAAACACTTAATTAACCCACAGCCTTGCTATTAAACAAAAACCACATGTGGATTAAGGCACAATTTTCTCACATTTTGATAGAAACAACAGCTAGCTGCGATCTGAGGACTTGTTTTATATGTATTTATGAGCTGTTTTCAGTCTGCAGTGGAAAACATTGTTCTTTGAGTATAAAGATATAGGTAAAAAATTAGAAAAAGACAGACTAAAACCACTGTCATACTATAAAGAGGCATCAAAGTCTGTTTAGTGTATGAGATCTGAGGTTGTCAATATAACATGATGGTCAGGGGCGGCGCTACCAATTGTGGGTCCCATGAAAGCTAAACATTGTGAGCCCTATTTTGTCAATCTGTCAGAGCGGGGGGGTGCGGTCCACACATAACATCACTTGTGCTAGCGTGAAAATGAAACTGAAACTTAACATGCTTTCAATGTCCAATTCCTGACTTCTATGCCTCTCTTACACAGCAGATCTTCCAGGACATTTTCACAACTTCTAGCCTGTATCCACTGGACCCTATGGGCCCCCCACAAATGCTGGGCCCCATGAATTTGTCATGTTTATCCCCCTAATCAGCGCCCCAGCTGATGGTACTACTGTACATCACTGTCACTGTGGAAATCATAGAACTACAGACAACTGCAGCCAAATGTAGATTGAATTTAATGCTGAATTCTGTGTTCTGAAGTGTGACCCCAAGAAGAAGAAATTAAATACTGCTGGAATAACAGTTTAAAGACAGACACGGCACATACTATAATGACTTAAGTTGAATGAAACACTTTAGCCAGTGAAAGCCTTACAGAATTCTACCACTACTACTACCACCACCACTACTATTACTACTACTACTACTACTACTACCACCACCACTACTATTACTACTACTACCACTACTACTACTACTACCACTACTACTACTACTACTACTACTACTACCACCACCACTACTATTACTACTACTACCACTACTACTACTACTACCACTACTACTACTACTACTACCACTACTACTACTACTACTACTACTACTACTACTACTACTACTACCACTACCACTACTACTACTACTACCCCTACTACTTCCACCACCACCACTACTACTACTACCACTACTACTACTACTACTACCCCTACTACTACCACCACCACTACTACTACTACTACTACTACTACTACTAAGTCTGTTGTGATGTTAGTCCACAAACACAGATTCCACATATGAAGTGAATGGGTGCTATTTCTTGCTTTTATGTCGCACCTAGCCACGAGTCCACTGATCTGGCAAGAGGCAAGCACACGGGTTACATTTCCTTCAGGACATGTAGGAAAGCCTAATTATTTTCAGTATGGCTCAACTTTGCTTTGTTCCATCTTTTCTTCATGTGTTAATACATTTTTGTTGTCTTAAAACAAATCCCCCTGCCTCAGTGACTCTTCTTCATTATCTCTAGACCTGATTAGATCAGAACACATCCTCATCAGCTGTTGTTCCATCCAGCATGCTCTGTGAACACATACGAAGACATACTGAGATGACGCAAATTCAGAAAAATGGCAGACATTCAAAAGGCACATCTTCCTTCTGCAGCTCTCTCTTCTCTGTCCAAATAAAGTGACTAATAATGAACGTAGATGACCTGTCGTTACACACTGGTGTGGAAAAGAGAAGACACTTCTCTAAGCTTCCATGCTGAGTTAAGTGGTAGAGTTCTGTCTGACTGAATCTGAGCAGTGATTGGTTATTACAGCTGGCTGAAAAAACCCTGTGTCAGGGTAGTTTTTGTACAGTCTGGGTAGAATTCTTGCTTCCTTTCTGACCAATTAATTCACAACATGCATGTGTTTATGGAACATCAGAATATATCAAATGCTTTACATGTTTGGTACTTCAGAAACAGAAAGTGGCTTTTTCTATGTCAAATTAAGAATGAATTATTTTTCCAGCAAACGAAACATCACCTCGAGAGAGAAAATGTTTTGGGCAAATTCAGGATTTTTTTTTCTTCTTCAAATTTAACATTCATATCTACTGCTAAACTGAAAATTTGTCAATGGTGCAGCTTTGTGTTCATGTATTCATCTCATAGGCCATGAATTAAACTGACAGTTTAAAATGTGACAGCTTGGATTTATAATTAGCTCTAGCACAACGTGACAAAGACTGGTGGCCAAAATTATTAGAACACCTCAAATCTAAAAATATCAACCTTGTTTTGCCTCCAAAACATGATTTCCTTTCATAATGTTTATGAAACATGCAGGTGGTTACTCTGAGCTTAACAATTATCAGATGAAGTGAGTCCTATTGTTTTTATCCACTTTCAACCTTAATGTAAAATGAGCAGGATCAGCCTTGTAATTCAACAGAAGAAGACTCGCATCACCACCAGTTTAATCGCAATCACACCTGGCAATGAATACACAAGGAATTTGGTTTCTTCTGGGAAGGAACATAATTTTGTGATACTGACAGTGAAATAGTTGGTTTTTTTTGTTTGTTTTTTTTTTTTTTTTGTAAAGAAAATGACCTAAATCTGCTTATGATGACTCTATCATTGGGTTTATAGAACTTAATGATGACTTTGTTTTATGGGAATTTTATTGTAAAAAAAAAAAAAAAAAAAGCAGATGAAATTTCTTTAATATGCTAAGTGTTACAATAATTTTGACCATCTCTGTATGATTCCCTAAAGCATTAGTTTCAGCATAAAGGAACCTTTACAGACCACTAATTTAGAACTAAACAAAATAACTTAGATCCAAACAATCAGTAAAGTCATATCTTTCAAAATTTATTTAAACTGTTATGATGAAATAAGAATGGACATACAGTAAATTGTCAACTAACCTTGCATAGGTTACAAACTATGCCTCACCAGCAAATGACAAACCATAAGAAAAAAATCAGACATACTGTGACAGTAATAACTGTGGGGTTCAACCGCCCAGTGGAGGGTAAACAAACAAATGTATTTATGCATCTCTTTTGTTATATTCTTAAGTTTTTCCAGCACTAGGGCTTTCAGTTGTCATGGTCAGGACAAGACTTTGGCAAGAAGGTGAAAGGAAACAGATGTACAAATAAAATCACAAACTGAACCTAATTAGTCCTAAATTTATCAGTCTTCCTCCAGGTGACAAGAGACCATTTTGAATTATAATTTGAGAGGAAAATAGCATAGTAGAAATAATAGTAATAGTAACAATAATAATAATGTTTGTGTAGAAATATATCATCAGCATTATTTCATGTGAATGTTCATGCAGTTCAGTCTTCGGTCCATCATACATACAGGTCACAGCCACATGATGACGCTTTCAGGAAATCCTCCTCAAACATATTTAGACTCTTCATTACATCACCATCATCATCATCATCATCATCACTGGCCTCAATAAGACAGTCATGGCTTTTTGAGATTCAGACATTCCTATGAACACTAATGCTGAATTTCTCATCCTATTTCATTTTCATTTTCACTGCTGATCAAAAAAATAGATAAATGGAAAATAAATGAATTAGTAAAAAAACAAAACAAAAACTTCTATTTAAGTTGTGAATTATACTGCTGGATCTTGAGTTCATTTACTGTTCAATATATTTTGCACCCTCCAAGGCCACACATGAACTTTCAGTCTAATCATTGATTTGGTAGATTTTCTCATTCTGTAAATAGGGACACAGCTTACAATGATTTTGTTTGTTTAGCAATCTGCTTATTTTGTCTTAAAAAATATGATGGGATTCAATAATATAAAGAGGAAACATTTTAAACAGAATTGACTAATCCAGGAAATATCAGAGTTTATGTGATTGAACACCTAACCCTTTGTTTTCCAGACCGACAGTATCTCCACAGTTTGTAAGTGCTGTGGCAGTGCTGGAGATATGTCTGACTCAATTTCCAGAATAAAAATAAGAAAAAATAAAAACCCTCTTGGTTGTTTAGCTTGTTTGTCTTTAATCTAATTCCATCTGTGTTGTGAACATTTTGGTAGAACCTGTGTGCATGAGAAAAGACAAGAAACACCAAAAAACTTATGATTTTGTTAATAATAAAAAAAAAAAGACAGAAAAACAATTGGCATTTTCAGTGTGTAGCTGCAGTTCAGACTGAAACACTCGTCTACTGGTGGGTTTATTCTGGCGTACAAGAGCCAAAACAAGCAAACCTGGTAAATTATTTGACCTCTGGGTTCTGATTTGATACATGTAATCTGTTGGTAAAGGCATGACAGCAAATGATGTCTCATTAATTAAACAAATATCTGTAAATCAATTACAAAAATCTCCCACTGAATTTAGAAACTTCACTGATGACATGTGTTGGCCATCACACATCTTTAAATGTACAGAATCAAAGTTATGTTTCCGATAATATGTAGCTTGAGATCTTTAATGTTGATGTTTATTTGATGGATATTTGATGAATAGTTCTTAAATAATTTTGGACTTGGCAGTTGGAGGCTTGTAAACTCAATTTATTCATGAAGACTGGATTACTGATAATTATGAAAACTTATTTCCATTTTACTGCATATCAGACAAAAATGTTATTTTAAAAAGATAAAAATAAGAGCATGCTTTAAAATGATTGAAAGTCTCTGTCTAGAAAATGTTTCTTTTTGTGTATTATCCT
This sequence comes from Apogon hyalosoma, assembly GCA_037367295.1. Lineage (NCBI taxonomy): Eukaryota > Metazoa > Chordata > Actinopteri > Kurtiformes > Apogonidae > Apogon > Apogon hyalosoma. Next base: position 14,074,591 of record JAPQRP010000005.1, read on the forward strand.
CTTGTGAAGCTGCTCTGATGATATGAAACAACTAGAAAACTTCATTTGGTCCCTTCAGTGGTGTCTGGAGCAGATATGTGTTGAACTTTGGCCAACAGTAAACACAACAAATATGAAAAACAGAACTTAAAACTACAAGACAACCAACTACCCTGATGTTGTTTTCATCACTGAAAGATCATCACTAATTTCCATTATCTGTCAAGAATATATAAAAACCTTTCTGTGATCAGATCTTTTAAAAAGTTGACTTTTTGTGTAAATTTGCTCCCCAAAACCTACTGCATGTTTAACATGTAGCACCTTTCATAGCATTTATTGATTTCCCATGTTACTGTTGATTAAAGGGATATTTTCTTCATGTTAACAGCAGTTTCCGAAACAGACCTTAAGCTAACAGATGATGACACAGGCACTACACAGTAATAACAAAACTGAGATATCAAACTTTGTTAAGGAAACATGGCTGGAGGAAATGACGGCAGCAATGTAAAGGCTGTTAGTTTGATGTTACAAGAAGCAGTTCATGGTGATTGTGCACAGTTTACCATGTGTTAGGTCATCTTGTCTGCACACAGTTCATATTTTTTTTGTGGACAAGACACACATCTTAAGTATCTTGAATCTTACATTACAGGTTATGAAGACAAATACATTTGCAAACAAGACAGTCTTATTTGTGAGCTCAAGATAACTTATTTTATCTAAAATTATAGACAACTGACGACCTCCTGTTCATAGATCGTTATTGTCTTGCTCATTAAATAAAGCTTTGTGTGCATGAGTTATTTAAGTTAAAATCTCCTTTCCACACAAATTATAAACCTGCATGCATGTGTCTTATTCATCTTGTTACTTTATTTAGTTCATACAGTAAATTAATGCAGTAAATTATTCTGCAAAAGTAGTAAGTACTTACAAAAAATGTGCCCAGAAATACTGTACTTTTCCAGTTCTTCAAGTTCTTCAAGTCTTGATACAGGGAGCACATTATAATCTAGATATGTTTTGGGTTTTTTTTTTTTTTTCTTTTTTTCTTTTTTTAATAATTTTGTTTTTGCTTAAAAAACAATAAGTGTAATCTTGAGTACACAAAGCATTTCCTGCACATTTTTTTTTTTTTTTGTGCAATTGAGAATGTACAGGTTTTATTAATGTATTATTGCACATTAAGAGTCAAGAGTCATATTAAGTGTTAACAGGATACCTGTGCAAATAAAATATTATTTCTCCAAATTATAATCTGGAACATGCAAGGTTTTATCTTGTAAAATTTCAGTTACTATCACATCTTCTTCATGCAAAAAACAGACTTGCTTTGTGTGCTTATATGTTATTATGACAAAAATGTGATGTGAATTTCAGCACACAGTGTTCTTTTGTTTATCAATATTTTGTCTGTTGTAAACAAATAAAAATCTAAGAAGACTTATCTGCTAACATAAGATAATCCTCTATGTCTTGTGCACAGATGATGGAAACATAAGGTTGCTTTTGATTAAATAGTTTTTCTGGATAATTAAGAGTTTATTGGCAGAGATATGCTGAGGATTTCACAGCTTCATTAAATTCAGTATAGGAATGATAGAAGTGTAAGTTGTCATTGTCTGTGTAAGCACCCACACAATCCTGAAAAAAAGGTCTCAACAGGTAAATAAGTGAAATCACGCATGTGGGTGGGTGTGTAGAGCTTTTAAAGCCACTTTGCAGTTAATGGAGAGACACAAAGCAACACTGATGAGATTCACTCCATCACAATGGTTAAAGAAATACTGGAGTTTCATTGTATGAGTCTGGGGTCTTTTTTACCCAAATCAAAGGAATACAAAAAAGAGCAGATGACACAAAAAATGACTCATGAGTTTTGCTTTGCTGTTTGCTGTGGTTACACTCATGTGGCCCAAAAGATTTGATAAAATGTAAGAAAGAGGAAGGTCACTGTCAAATGTTTAAAAGGACAAATTCAGTCATATGCAGCATCACAGAATAATCTGCTGCTGTTCATCAAAGATCAGGAATAAACCATTATTGTGGCTTAATATACTGCATCAGGGAGGTAAGTCATTAAGGTGCCTCAGATCAACCACAACTCTCACATTTGGCAGGACCAATGCTGTCACTGACCACAATTATTTTGGTCTTTTCATTGTCAGAATGTGCTACTGCCTTTGATTTTACATGTGCACAGAATCAACATTGAGCTGAACTCACTGAATGATCAGTGGTCATTGTGACTATAACATCACCACTTATTTTGCTTAGTAGCATGAAACTTAAGCCAATCAATGTTATATTTTGAAGAATTCTAAGGCTAGAGTGACTCATTGTGAGAGTCATTAATTACTCATTTTTACCACCTAGTCCACAACACAGCAAACATAGTATTTGTCTCCCACAGCCATGTGCTCCCTCCTCAAAGCAAAACAGCCGCGCCATTTTGCTGGTTTACAGAGTGACTAATGCCTTTGGCAACTGTAAAGCTCAGGCTGCATCCACTGTGGTCAGATGCATCACTGCTTCTACAGCCATGTCAAAAACTGATCACTCAGCTAATTTTCTTCACACTCCGAGAACCACATAAGACGTCACTGAAACCACTGCTATACTTTAAAACATGTACAGTTAAAACAGTCTGATGATGATGGTATAGCCTGTACACTGGCAGCAAGTAAAAAGGCAGACCAACAATAGAAAAGATGGACATATAAGGCTCATCATTTTCAGTTTTTAAGCATCTGTAGGTGTCGATCTAAAGTGCTCTGGGAGTGTATTCTGTACCAGATGACACTGCTCAGCTGTGTTCTCTTCTGTATTTTCTTCTCTAGATCAGAGGACTGACCATAATATGCCTAGGTCAGATCCCCTGTATATTTTCTGCAATTTCAAGGTTTTTTCAACCAGCCACTAATTGAAGTTTTAATACTTGTGGACCTCTGATCTGCAAAATGATGTTTTCTGTTCTGCTCGTAACTAGAAATATTAAAAAAACATTAGTGAGCGCGACAGTTGCGTGTGGCTTCACCACTACGAACACACAGACTGCAGTTTGTTTTCACTCAATCCCACATGCAACATCTTGCAAGTGAAAATACTCACTAGAGCACCAAATGTGGACTAATGCACCAGTGCTGTTTTTAAGAATATCTTCAGGAACCAGTGGGTTGTAGCTGAGAGACAGTGAGCACTGGACAATGTTGGTCTGGAAGTTTTCATGAGATTTAAGATATTTTATGTTTTATGCAATGAGTGCACACAAAGCCAATAGAGTACACGTCTCATTCATATAAAGGACATATGGCTGGCAGTCATTACCTCAAATCTTGGCTGCAGGTGTATATTACTGATCTATTTTTAATTTAAGACAACAAAGAAAATAATGAGCGCCACAGATGTGTATTTGATTTTGTACTGATTTGCTTTTAGAAAAAAATCCTGGTATTTTACAACATGGGCCTTATGATGTTATTATGATAACTGGATCATGCTAACAAGAAATTTTTGCAGCAAAGAGTATGTTTGTTAATGACAGACTTGGAAAGTCCAAATGTGTTGACAAATATTAATGTTTTCAGAAGTGTTACTGTAACAAATCTGAAGCGCTGTGTAATATATTAGCACTGTTTGAAAAACCCAGTAGCTCCATGTTTGGGATGCTGCATCAGTAATAATACCTAAACCAAGGACAATTTAAATATATGAATGTTTGTTTAAAATTTTGCTTTATACTACATATAAAAGAACAATTATAATGACAATAATATGTCCTCTTAATTATCTGTCCTTTTGCACTGTGATTAAACCCATTTAGAACCAGAAAGCTTCTTTGAACATGTTTTAGCCTCTTTTGGTTCAACTCGCAGACAAACAAATAAAAAGGTTTAAGTTGTGTTTATATTTGTGCAGCTTTAGAGAAATGACCTGTGATATTTTCAGTGCACTAATGCCACCATGACCCTCTTGAAAAATACCAGAATTTTCCTTCAAGGATGTTGAACTGATTTACCTGCAGATGTATGACAGAAACAGTGCAAAAAAGAAATAAAATCGACATGTATCCTGCTAAATGTGCATTGCAGCCCTGTGTCATCATCCAGGACAATTGGGAGATTAAGAAGGCCCTATAATATGGAATATAGTCCTATCTTTAGTTAAACATGTAAGTCTATAACCCTTTTTTTTTCTTCTAGATGTGCAGGGAGTAGTGCATCTTCATGGCAGGAAAAGATAAGCTGCACATGGTAAGCTCTTTGTCGTTTGTTGTAATGGGAGGCACTTTAGTCAATTCTAAATGAGAAGGGGTTCAAGGCACTAGAAACTAATTTTAGATATATCTAAGAAATTTGTTCAATATTACTCCTATCCTTCTTGAAACTGTTTAAAAGTCAAATAAAAAAATGGGGTCACAATTCACATAAAATGATCCCATGCACTCCATCATCAAAGCTTTAAATAAATGAAAAAGGAGGATGTCAATTATGAAATGTCTTTAAAAAAAGAGCGAGAGAGACAGAGACAGAGAGAGAAAGAGAGAGAGAGAGAGATCATCGGATATGTCTCTTCTGCTTTTTTTTCCTTGTTTTTTTTTCTTTTTCTTTTTTTGTAGATTTGTCCCCTCTGGCAGTTTGCTCCGTCATGCACCGTATCTTGTCGTTAGCTTGACAATGAGGAGAATCACCATCTCCCAGCTCCTGAGGTCCCTCCAGAACTGCAAGCAATTTAATACTGACGTCATGCATTGAGTATACGTAGCTATACCATAGCTAATTAGGCCATAATGCTATTTTGACATGCCATGATCTTCAAAAAAGAAGTGTTCCTGTTCCCTTAGTACTTTAACATTCAACACTTAAATGCTTTTAAATAAATTAAACAATAATAAATAGCCAGTGCACTTTTGGTGAAAACAAATTTGAGAAAAAACAGCGATCCAGGAAGGGATGATGAGGGTTGAAGAAGAAAAAAATTAGAATGAGGTAATGCCTTATGCATGCCAATATAAGAGAGAAGAGAGTCTCCACATGCGTATTCCAAGCTGTATATAAAGGAGATTTGCATTGCATCATACAGGGAACCTCCAGCCGACCTTTAGCAGCAGCAGCAGTGCAGATAATCTTCCACAGGGCCCGGCACACTTCCTGTTATTTTCTGATAAGGTGCCTGAAAAACGAACATGTCTTGAGTTTTTTGAAAACTTCCCTGGATGTGCCATGTAAAAACTTGTCCAAAACACTGCTCAAATCCCAATAAATCCGTCAGTTGTCCATTGATGTGTTCTTTAAATCTCACTTGGGCTTGTTCAGGTTTCACTTTGTATCCTGAAATGTATGTCTATATTTAACACAACCTGCTGAGTATCAAGGGGACTTTTTCATAAATTACTGTCAAATTTGTCATTTTCTTCTCATCAAGGTTCCTCCCTATTGGTTTTGATTCATGTATCACGTACACATCTCGTGTAAAGACAAATGTATTTTTAAAGACTTTATAAATCAATTTTGTGAGAACTTCTATTAGCATCCTTAAGTTACCGAAAAATCTTGTTTGATGTAATGTTATGCCTTGAATAAAGCTCTTTAAACAAGCATGGATTTTTTTTTTTTTTTTTTGTCCAAGTTCCCTTACATTTACTGAAATTTAAATGAAAAAATTACACAGTATCATGTTTTAATGCAGTGGATCAGTATCATCTATGTTTTTGCAGCAAAGCAAGCTTTAAAGTCTTATGAAATTCGACTCTTGTGCAATACCTTTGGCCAAAACTAAGCTTCAGCTGTATTAAACAGAGCAGACTAGGATTGGGACTGGTATTACTATCAAAGATAATACTCAAGAATTTTTAAGTAAAATTTTAAGAGAATCTATGCAAAACTACTTGGTATATTCTAAATAGTCTTGGGTCCCCTGGATCCTGTTCAGTTAATGCAGTCTGGTAGTGTTACAACTCTAGTCTCTAACCCTGTGATGCCATTATGACGACACTGTTTTTTGTGCAAAGCTGCTCCACATCCACAGAGGACAATGTTTTACTCAGATGTTTTAACCTACAGATTAACACCCCTTATTACAAGTAAACTAGGCTGTGAAAATCTTGGATCCTTAATGTAAGACGTATTTTGAGTAGATCAGTTAATTTTTGGCTGGAAATTCCTAAATTGAGAGAATAATTTATCAAAAATGTTCCCCTGATACCTGCTGACATCTTTGCCAAATGTATGTTCATTAGTGAGCCTCTACTCTGATCAGTTCATCGTATGTGATATGAAGTCTTTGTTTGGATGAATCAATGAAAAAAAAATGCACCAATGAAGATAAAGCGTCCAAGTATTTCTACAATATTTACACTGGTGCATGGGCGCTGCCTCACACATCGGTGAGCAGCTTCCCCTTATTCACACAGTTCTGGCTGGGAGCCGTGCAGTTGGCAGTTCTAAGGTTTGCTTCCCTAAAGTTATCGATGCTGTTGTTCATGTCCTCATCTATCTCCATGTATTCTGACTTGCTGACAACTGAGGAGCTGCGGCGGCTGGAGTTGGTCTCTGACGCCAAGTTCTGGTTGCTGACATTGAGCAGCTGGGCCTGCTCCTCGCCCTCCGTCTCCCGATGGTAGAAATAGTTAAAGTTGGAGACAATGACGGGCACTGGCAGCGCGATGGTCAGTACTCCGGCAATAGCGCACAATGAGCCCACGATCTTGCCTCCAATGGTCACGGGGTACATGTCCCCATAGCCGACGGTTGTCATAGACACCACAGCCCACCAGAATGCATCCGGGATGCTAGTGAAGAATGACTCTTTCTCCTCAGCCTCAGCAAAGTAGACAGCACTGGAGAACAAAATCACACCAATGAAGAGGAAGAAAATGAGCAAGCCCAGCTCCCGCATGCTTGCCTTTAGAGTTTGCCCCAAAATCTGGAGCCCCTTGGAGTGTCGGGATAGTTTAAAGATCCTGAACACCCTCACCAGACGGATTACCCTGAGAATGGCCAAAGATGTGGCCTGTTCACCTCCACCCTTCCCCTCCCTGTTTTCTTGGTCATCAGCCAGCTCCGTTCCAAGCGTGATGAAATAAGGGATTATAGCCACAATATCAATAGAGTTCATCATGTTTTTAAAGAATGCTGCTTTACTGGGACAGGCGAAAAACCGAACTATCAACTCAAAGGAAAACCAGATGATGCAAAGTGTCTCCACGATAAAGAAAGGGTCAGTGAGAACATTTGGTTTATAAAATATGGTGCTGTTCCCCACAATCTGCATCCGGTCATTGGGATCCTCCTTCAGCTCGGGTAAGGTTTCCAAACAAAATATGACTATTGAAATAAGAATAACCATCACTGAGACAATGGCGATCCCCCGAGCAGGCCCTGAGCTCTCTGGATGCTCAAACAGGAGCCAGATTTGCCGCTGGAACTCCTTCTCAGGCAGGGGGCGCTCCTCCTCCCGAATAAACCCCTCATCTTCTCTGAATTTCTCCATAGCCTCTGCACCCAGTTCATAAAACTTTATCTCTTCTGAGAACATATCCAGTGGCACGTTGACTGGTCTCCTCAACCGGCCCCCAGACTGGTAATAATACAAGATGGCGTCAAAACTGGGTCGATTTCGGTCAAAGAAATACTCATTTCGTAAGGGGTCAAAGTAACGCATCCTCTTCTTGGGATTCCCCAAAAGGGTGTCAGGGAACTGAGCAAGGGTCTTCAACTGGGTCTCAAAGCGGAGCCCTGAGATATTGATGACCACTCGCTCACAGCAGTCGTGGTCGTCGTGGTCGTCGTCAGGCGGGTAGGGGTCCTGCGGATGCCCCGGCAGGGTGGAGGTCTCATCCATGTTTTCTGTGGACACCACAGTCATCCTTCCTGGTGGGTGGAGGACAGGAAGAGGAAGTGGTGTGAGGTGGAGGTAGTAGATCAGAGTGAAGAGGCTCCTACTGAGGCCAGGAACTGTGCAGAGCCTCCCTGTCCATCATCATCATCATCAACATCATCATCATCCTTGAGCTGAACATATTTTCTCAGCGATGCTTCATGTGTCACCTGGAAAAAGGCAAACACTACATCTTACAAACATCCAACACACTCATTTTCACCTGCCTTAACCGCTCTGTGACTGTCAGTGTGAGTCTGAAAAAAGAAAAACACATCATGCAGTACAGTACAGTATCCTGTGCTGCATTTGCTGTATTTTTACCGCATACATCAGTATTCAAGTTTGCAGTCCCGCTGCGTTCCTTCTCTGCGCACATCTGGACCCGCCGTCTCCTCTCAGACATAAACTATCCTCTAATCAGTTCAACATCTTACACGTTCATACTGATAAAATACTAATTAAATACAGAAGGCTATTTGGTTGAAGATTGAATTGCTAATTACCTGTCATGAGTTTCAGAGCAGCAGATGGCAGGAATGTCCTCACTGTGCGCACCTTTTCCCGGCCACCCACCACAACTTGGCTTTAATACTGATATCGTTTTACAGTATCGCTGAAATATTAATAGACTATGTTGTCTTGGTCAACATCCGTATCCTCTTGGTGTAGGTTTTCAGCGTCGATCGGAGCAGCCCGTCGGAGGAAGAGGAGGAAGAGGAGGAGGAGGAGGAGGAGGAGGCTTCAGACGACTCTGAACCGCAGCTCAGCAGCAAAAATCTTGATGGACAGTTTATTAAAATCATGCTGGAAAATACAGGAGGATCAGGTCAGAGGCTGGTGAAATTAAAGTAGAAACGCAGCCGGATCACGCTCCCAGTCTGATGGAGAGAACTGGGAGGACTGGACACTGCAGCATCAGCAGAAACAGCGGCTCTCTCCTGTTATTCCGCTGCGGGGGATAAAAAAAATAAATAAATAAAAATAAAAATGCGGAGGCCCCTCCAGGAAGAGAAAAACGGTTATAGGATCCTGGACTATAAACGACAGAGAGAGCGGATCCGTCTCGGGTAATTTGGAAGCATATTGCAGGATTTTATGTGGAGGGAGAAAAAGAAGTAGTGAGTGAAAGAAGGAGGGAGGGAGGGGTTTGAGAGCGAGTGAGTGAGTGAGAGTGAGGGGAGTGAGAGAGGAGAGGAGAGGAGAGGAGAGGAGGGGTGGGGGGGTGGGGGTTCGACGCAATGCAGACAGACTGTAAAACACAGTTGGCACTACAGTACGTGTGTATCTGCAAACCACCTCCGGAACCAAACAATACAGCAGCATCTCAACACTCAGCTGCACGATCATGTGATTTTAATCAGCGCAATAAAATAAAAGCTTCTGGGAGGATGATGCATGATCCCACCGCTGACAGAAAGTACATCCTCACACATAGTTGCGGAGTCGATTCACTGCATCGTGTTATGTAACCGTGTTCTTCAATGCATCCCAAACACTGATCAGAAATGAACTTCTCCTGCCTCCCACTTTGAGGTTGGACTGGAGGAATCTGCAGCACAGGAGCAGGAAGCGACTCCAGTGGTTTCCCATCATTTGCCGCTGAGCAGTTTGCGACAGTTGGGCTTGCACGTTGGTGTAAATATTCCGGTGTTGCCTTGGTAACAGGGAAAAACCAATACTTTATTTCAGTCCCGTGTGAAACTGTATCAATATATTATTAGCTGATGGGGATTTGTGTGGATGCCTTGCTCTGGTGGAATTAAAAAAAAAAAAAAAAAAAAAAAAACTTAAAAGTCAGAAGTATCCTTATGTTTAATTCACTGTGCCAAATGTTAACATCCTAACCCAAAAAAGCATTTAAACATATAGAATTTATATTCTGAAATATAATTATAATATGAAATATTCACTAACTTTTTTCATTAAGTCAAAACAGTTATCAACTCTACTAATTATTGGGATTTATGTATTGTGCCACACTTATTACTATTTTTGACAGAAAACCAAACATGAGATGAGGAGATGAGATTAAGCTCTAGAAGGAATTGTCCTTTAGTTCAAAGTAAGATAGAAATAAAACAAGTATTTGTAAAACAGTCATAGTACTAAGAAGAAATAGTATAATTATACATAAAACATTTGTTTAACCCATAAAGACCTAAAAATCCACCATCCACCAAAACCATCTACTGATGTAAACTGTTTAATACCTGTTGATTCACTAATTCAATAACTATATACAAATAGGTGTAAAATGCAGTTTGTCATCTTTTCATGGTCATCAGAAATGACCCATTTGGACATTCAGAGGCTCCGTAGTTACCGTGGAAACACCGTCATCTTCTACAACATTGATTCACCAGTAAAACCCATGGAGTTGGATCAATGACAGTGGATGGAGACACTTGGTGAATGTTCAGTTAATGATATATTTTACTGAAAAAGTCACTTTTTCTTCAGTTTTCTCAGTAATCCTCAACTTTACTCTGAGCTTTTATAAACATCTACATGATTAGTAAATTACACGTTGGAAAACATCTGATTTTCACTGGAAAAAACACAGAATACAATAAATGATGATAAACCATGGGAACTGCCACAAATGTCACACTGGGTTCTTATGGGTTAAATTCTGTAGCTTGTAAATTAAAATTAGGACTTAGCAGGTCAGAGAATATTTTCATTTCCTTTTAAAAAATACACTGTTGCTCATTAAGTTGGAATAAAATATTGTACCTCTTCTCACAAAATGACTATGACAATACAATTTATTCTTAATAGATAAAATGTAACTCAGTATGTAATCATTGCACCTGGTCAAAGGTGATTGCTGATGTGTATAAATGTGAATAAAAATAATAATGTATCTAAAAGCAACATTTTTCCAACTTTGTGGTAACAGTGTACTTCACCTCAGTACAAATACTGACCTTGTTCAGCCACATTTGATTCATGTTTATTAAAATCATAAAACCTACAGTATGTGTACACTAAAGCTGGGAGTCCACAGTGTTTAAAATAAGCCCTCATTAAGCCTTAGACCTGCTGAAAACCGAGATAACAAGAAAAGGATTTAGTTAGTTTGTCAGACGAGGAATTGGTTTAAGGTTTAATTTAACCTTATCTGGGATTTTGAGACTCGGCACAGGAGAGTAGACGTCATCTCATTCTCATTGTTTAGCAGGTCAGATTAGGTGGCTGAGCATAAGGAAGGTGCTAGACTTTCATCTGAAAAAGATTAAATAAAAAACTAATAATAATGAAACAGTAAAGATTTCTTCTTCTGTACGTGGTGAATTTATCAGTTATTACAAAGTTCAGTTAAACTTTGGAGGTGGAAATAGTAGTAACTTAAAATAAAAGTGTGCAGTGACTCTTCCAGTTGTCGTCTCTCAGATTTTATTCTTTGAGACATTAAAAGCAGTTCACAAGCATGAAGCATACCTTTTTTTTATTTATGTTTTTAATCAGCTAAACAACAAGGAATAGCATCATGGCAAGGGCAATAAATCAATATGTGAATCAGTTAAACAATGTGGCAATAACTGTTTTTTTTTGTTTGTTTGTTTTTGATATTTTGGGGCAAATATGGATCTGTATTGCACAAAGTAAAAAAAAAAAAATCAAATATAGTGCATTATTCTGGAATGTACTGAAAAAAATTAAATCCTGGATTTACCATGAAATGCAATACTTTGACATATATTGTAGATTAATATTGATCCCCCTGTATTTAGTTTCAGATAAAATATAATTTGATTTTTAAGAGGTTGGTTTACTTTGCAGTAGATTCTCATTGTATCTGGTCAAATGACACATGACATAATATGCACTATTGCCCCTAAAGTTCAAATCATTTTCTTTTATTCCAATTTATACACATCAGTAATCACCTATGGCCGGGTGCAATGATTATGTACTTAGTCCCAGTTCCACTTTATTTATCAAGAATAAACCACATTGTCACAATCATTGCATGAGAAGAGATAATATTTTACTCAACTTTATGGGCAACAGTGAAAAATAAGCATCGCTTTCAAAACCCCTGAGATATTGAAATTCAGCACCATAGACAGTTCCAGTTCTTCAAAAACAATTCTTTGCCTCTTTTCCTTTTTTTTTTTTTTTAAGTTACCAGTTTGCTATCATTCCATCAAGTTCTACATGGCCAAATGTATGTGGACATCAACAGTGTAAACAGTTTGAACAAGTGTGATAGAAAATAGGTCATCTGGTGAAGTTAAAGCTACAGATGTGTGGACACAAATGCTGCACAAGAAAACGACAACTCCCAAGATGCATTTCATTAAAACCACCAAATCACAGAGTTTCAGATTCTGTTTGGTACTCTGTGGGCTGAAGATAAAGATTACAATAAAAATGAAATCAAAATGCAACTTAAATCAGTTCACGTTGAAATTCTGAAATTCTGTAACCATGGTGAAGAATAGAAACAGTTGCTGATCTATAGGGGGTGAAGGGGCACTTCCACACTTAAAATCACACAGAGAACAAGAGCTACTTAAACATAATAATTTTAACAAAAATGAATCTGAAATAAAAAAAAAAAAAAAATGTGATGAAGTAGTACTCGTGCAGTGTCCTGTGATTAATTTAAACATTTACTGAAGTTGTTTTTAACTATATTTAGTTAATCTCTGTGTGAATATGTTCACTCTCTGGTTGCAAGATGCCAGTAAAATGAAAGTGCATGTGGTTCTGAGGACTTTTGCTGAGGATGTGATCTCACTGGAGGATTAAAGATTCACCCATGGTTGCAGATCTCCACGTCCTGGAACCAGACCTAAAATGTTTTGTTGTTCTTAAAAATCAAAATTAAATTTGACAGTTTTTTTGCTGGATTGTCAAGTTGTCTTTTGTGAAATACAAACCATTTTAGGACTCCAAAGTGAACATGACATAGATGACAAATGTGGTTTAAATGGCACAGGTAGCAAAGTTAGTCTTGTTCAGCCTGTTACACCTCCATTTAGTGTCTTCCACTTCTATGTTTTACACAGGGACTAAGTAGAGTGGAGTATGAGGGAAAACAACTCTTGACTATTTGGTTATTAGTAATATGTGACTGTTTGAGCTGCTAATTTGTGGTCAAGAGGTCAGCTTGTGAGATTGCCACCTAAGTAATAAGTCTTCAAATATTGGGAGTTGCAGTAAGGTTTCAATAAACACTAAAATACAGGAGGATTTCAGTCAAACATTAGAGCTGATTTAGAGTTGGGTTGTGATAAGTATTATCAGCTGACTGATACATTACATAAAAACTGTGCAAAAATGGGTTAATTTCTTTTGCCACCAGCACCACCCACCCCACCCCCTCCCCATCTTGTTGTTTTTTGTTTTGTTTTTTTTCTTTACCACCCCCCCACTGGATAAAAATATATTTGAGTGGAATACAAAACGGGAAACTTCAGCATCAGAATCACATTTCATGGGTGTGATGTACAGGTGTCAACATATATTTCAAACACTGTATATGTGAACCATTTAGGAAAATAGAATCAGAGTAAAAAAGGACCAAATTTGACAAAACTGTGGTGGGGTAGGGGTGGGGGGGGTGTATATGACCTTGTGTGGAAGACTTCAGGCTGGGTGAAGGGTACTCTGAGTGACTGATCTATATTTGTAGTTACACTCTCATTTTGTCACTGTAACTGTCCGACAGCTGGCTGACTATCTGCACGGCTGCTCCGTCCAAATGTCGACTACATGCTGATGAATTCTTGAAAACTAAATTTAGCCTGAAAATATGCCAGTTGTGCATAAACCTTTCTGAATGACGAAGATGCTTATTCATTCACAACCTCCTTTGTTTGTGGATACATACAGTAAACATATGTCCATATAGTATACGCTGCACTCTGTGCAGTATTTAAACCCACACACGTTTTGGCCCCGAGGTCTGAATAAGATGCTGCATGGGAGGAGAAAGGGCTTGTGGTCAGTCATGCATGTGCAGCCAATCTGCACACATGGCAAAGACTTATGATGAGCCAGAGCATCGTCCTCCTCAATCCATATGTTGTTGTAGCCTTTGACCTTAGAGATGTAATAGGCAGGATTTTAATCCAGTATGACTTTGGGTGAAGCTAATGTGTTTGTGAACACAGATCGAGTTCAAAAACCAAGTATAGCAAGAGAAGTCTATGAATTGGCTTTTATAATAAACAAAAAGTACTTCTTTTTTATATATATTTATATAGAGAATGTGATTGCAAAGAAGAATATAAGATAGAAATGCAGTTAAACTTGTTTTCATTAGTTCTTAATCCCATGAAAATAAATTGTTCATGACTGCACAGGGACCAGGTCACCTCCACCATGATGCACTCCCATGTTTGTAGAGTTCAGAGCAGACTACCTGCTTTTTCCCTTCTGTGGCAGGTGGCATCAGGTGTTAAAGACTTTAACTACACTCAAACCATTTCAGTTTGATCCAGGTAAATGAATGTGTGATAGTTGCATTATATTCAATACTTTTCTAGCTTGGAACTTAACCTGATTACTAAAAGCTTGCATATCTTAACTACGGCACCTTTTTCTTTAAAAATATATCTGTGAATAATCACATATGTCACTCTTTGATTTACAGCTATCATCATTTTTATTTCAAGGGTGTGATGGTGGTAAATATGGTAGCAGTAAACATAGCAGGATTATTCTCCTGTCTCACATCATTAGGGCATACCAGAGAATTCCCAGACTATATATGCTTAAGTTTTTGTCACTTGTTTTTACTTGTTTGTTACTGCAGCACTTTTTTTGGCCTCTATGTTTGTTAATACCTAACATGACTTTTTTCATAATGAATCCAAATTCACAAACTTCATTAGATGAGAAACAAAGGCCCCTTTAAGTTGGTACTCAAAGGTCAACTGAATCGTGAGCAAATTTACAAACATGAGTTGATGCCCCAGAGGGATTAATGCAGCTGGACAACAGATGCTCACACACGTTGTTGTCAATGGAAGCATGAAAACGTGAAAACTTGACAATGGGGAACAACTGAGATGCCGTTGTTCATCCACAGAGAACACAAGCTCCAAAAAGCTGAAACATACAAATAGCTGACATAGTGCTGAACACACATATTCACACATTGACACAAGTGCACAGATGCACCTCGGATGACTTCATCCTTTTGGCGCTCACTGAAACACAGAGCAGTGTTTTATCTCATGTTAGATGATATGTGCAGCAGCATAAAGAGTCTGCTGCTGCTGCTATAACTGGCCCAGGCTCAGATTACAGCTGCTTCTCCAACACTGAAACTGAAGATGGAAGACAGAGCCATGCTTAAAATCCCTTCTCAAAGCACTCGGAAAGTTTAATGCGCACTTGAACTTTTAAGATCACTCTTACCTCTCTCCTCCATCTCCTTCTCAGCCAATCAGCTGCTGGTGTTCGCTGTCGCTAAGCTCCTGTAGGCCCCAGTTTCCTCTACTGGGTAGCAGAGATTGGTGAGGATATGCAGGGATTTGGTTCTTAATTTACACAGCAAATGCAAGAATATTCTTTTGAAATCAACCTTGTTAGGTAACCTGTGACAGAGCTGTCTGAACAGCTGAGACAACCTCTTTCACTCATCACTGCAAATATTCAGTGTTTTTGTAAACAGGAAGTTTTACCTTTATATGTCTGAATGTCATGACTAGAGTATCAAATGCAAATATTATCATCTCTTAAAAGACAATGAACACTTTCGAATGTTCAAGAATAATTTTCTTAATGTGGTGTCGCTCCTCTACTCTGGCATTTTTAATAAGAGGATCAAAAACTGATTATGGTAAGAGGTGCCTAAGTTAATTACTGATACATTCATGACTAATTTACATCATTTAACTTTTGAAATAATCCCTGTGTGTGTTCTTGAATTAGGAAAGCTGTACATATATATACAAGTTGCATTTATAAAAATTTCATATATTTGCCATAAAACTCCTCCAAACTGGGCCTATATCACAACGCAAGTTCAACAGAGCCAGGATTTCCTTTTGTTAACCAGCTCGACCATGCTGAATGTGTAGGATGACAAAGGTGGTCATCAATTCACTCAGTGAACACAGGGTTTCCACTTCTGGATTGAATTATGTATTTGTTAATTTTATTTATTGATTTAACCTTTATTTAACCAGGTAAAGATGTACTAAGATCAAGATATGAAGTCATTCATATAAAATATGAAGATGGAGTTGGTGCTGAATAAGCAATCACAAACAAACAAGTTTAGTGCCTATGTGACTGTCTGGTACTGTTTTTCACATTTGGGTCAGATCAAGTGATAACACGTGGACACATTTCATGTTCAACAGTCTCTGTCATGTAAGCAGAGTGACTTATCTGAATGTATTATACATATTTGAGTAGGTATTTATGAGCACTTTAACATTATGGATAAAATTTGGGGAGATAAAATTTTTAGGTGAAAAATGTCAAATTACTGCTCGGTAACACGTGGGACTTGAAACGGACATACATTTTTCTTAAGCATTATGCAAACCTTCAAAACATGTGGTTCTCAACTGAAATTGATATAAAGTTGGACAAAACCTTTTAAATATTATGTTCAACTATACTGAAAATAAATTTTGGAGTGAAACATTGAAAAGTTTCTTTTTTATTGACATAAGAATGTGGTAACACGTGGACAGGTTGCTATAATAGCACGTGGACAACTCTTTACTATTGTATGCATCACCCAAAATGTAGACTTATTTTTTAAAACAACAAGCCAGATATAATCACAATGCTTTATTTAATGTATTTAATACTAACACAGTGTTATTTACAACTTGTGGTGGTCCATACTGATATAAAGTACAAATAAAGAGTCATTTCTCAGTAACAGTTCACAGATAGTCTTTTTAAATGTGAACACTGTGTGAATTCACAGACTTCATCATTTAGAATTTTAATTTCTCAAAGTAATAGACAGTCTTTTGCATGTATTTTTATAATGTAATGCAGCCTAGCAGAAGGTTTGGAATTTCCCCTGTACTGTGTAAGTGGTATTTTAAATAGGATAGCAGTTCCATAAAATAGAGATCTTTAGAAAAAAAACTGAGCCAACTTGATAACTAATGCGTGCAAATCTATTTTTTTATACTGATGTTCACTTTTGCTTGATCAGACCCATTTACTTTCTATATCCTGTCTGACTGCAGCATGTTGTTCTCCAGATTATAATAGATTTCAAATAAAACCCAAACCATGGCACGAGAGGCTGGCATTTATCCCGGTGTGCATTGATCATTTGGCCGGCTGACGTGCTGAACAGACAGACAGTTAAAATGCAGTTTTAAAGAGAGCATTCAATAGTGAAATTTCTTTGAACACAGCAGGGGCTGAAGTTAGTTTTAAATGGGCAGTATGAAGACTCAGTAAACAGATAAGATTCACATTCACTCTATTAGACTGGTAAGAGGAAATGTATGCAAGCAGCAGACAAAAACAGGCTGAATACTGATAACATAATGGTAAGAGTCCACAATGAGGGATGCTTCTGGTCCCTTATTAATATTCTAGGAGGCGTCTTCCAAGTGCTGGGCAGGGATGTACAGAACAAGCCCATACCCATTTGTTGGAAATCAAGTAAATATGTAATACAGTATGTGATTAGACTGATGCATAGTTGTAGGTCAGAATCACTCAGGTTTAATAATAAGTAACATAAGCTAATAAAAGTAGTTTACGACTTAAAGCCACTTCACATACAAATACACACAGACATTATTTATCCCCAGGGGGAAATTAATATT
>JAPQRP010000005.1:14094190-14112991 GCA_037367295.1 Apogon hyalosoma
GGTGCAGTGGATAGACCTCATCCCTCACAGCAAGAAGGTCCTGGGTTCGATTCCAACACCAGTCGATGGGGGTGGGACTTATCTGTGTGGAGTTTGTATGTTCTCCCCATGTCTGCATGTGTTCTCTCCGGGTACTCCGGCTTTCTCCCACCATCCAAAGACATGCATTGATAGGTTAATTGGTTAATCTGAATAATGTGAGAGTGATTGTTCGTCTCTGTGTCAGCCCTGCAATATATAGGTGTACCCCGCCTTCGCCCATGAGTAGCTGGGATAGGCTCCAGCAGCCCTAGTGGGGATAAAGCAGGCTCAGAAAATGAGTGAATGAACACACATACATACATACATATATACACAACATAATCCTCATCAAAAAAAAAACAAAAACTTAGGCTGTGAGGCTTAAGCTAAGTATAATTGGACAATAGGGCATAAGTTATAACAAGATTAAAGTAATAATTAAAGTAAAAGCATCAAAAATAATGTAGAAGTACACAAAATATATACAGAGCAAAGCATTAACAGTATTTAGAGTAAGTCTTGTACATTTCTAGACTGCCCTATAATTGCATATTGTTGTACATTCAATGAAGAAAAGGCCTGTATTGTTGTGTAGAAAGGAAATATATGTTCCCATGAAACAGCACATGAAAAATGCTATTGACATGCATGTCTGTGCTCAAGTCAAACATAACATCTCAACATAAAAAACATAATGCTACTTCAGCACCAGAAACACAACAATATACTTATATTTAGAAAAAGGCAGAAAAATGAAGTGAGACTGTTGTTGCTGGTGCTGCTTTATTTCATTTTCTCTTCTCTAAAAATAACCAAAATAAATCATTAACTCACCTCCACATTTTCTCTAATAAAATCAGTTAGTGCCTGCAACATACTGCAAGACATTTCGACCACTTAATTGTTGAATAATGAGTTCACAAATGGAGAAGAGCATTGTAGATTCAATTGAATTATCATGTAAAAAAAACAATCTTGTGATTGAGGTGTTCAGGAAATGAGCGCTGACAGACTATAGTTACACATGGCACTGATGTGTGGAGCATTTCTCAAATATTACTTAATGCACTGACAGCTCAGACTCAAAGAAAACATGCAAAAAGATCAATATTAGAATATTTAGGTACAATATTCATATTTTTCATAATACACATTACAGTTGTGTTGTAAAAAGATGTAGATTTCCACTTTTTAGCAGACATGCTGCTTAAACAAGATCATCAACTTACTCATGGTGAGGGAAGACAAATAAATAAAGTGCATTCGTTTCAGAATCTGCTGTGGGCATCTACAGAGGCCATGGTAGATTATCCTGACACCAAACACAAATATCCTTTTTTTAGTCCCTTCAACCAACTCAAACCTTGACCCCAAAGAATAACATAGTATTCTTCTGTACTGTTCAGAGGTTCAATTACTGACCAGTACCATGAAGATAGCATGAAGCACTGCTTTTTATTTATCAGATTTTCGGTCGTCACAGCTTTTAGGCCAAACCACTGCTGCACTCTTTATTATAACTGTCCGAGTCCTTTACTGTTCTGTCCCTCCTGTGATGAGAGACGGAGAGGACGAAACAGAAGAGGAGGAGGAGGGATGCCTCTGCTTCACACAGGCCGACGCTGCATTGCCCGTGGCAACACACAGCCCTGTCATCTCCTGCCTCATGCTCGTGCCCGAATCAGGGGCAACGTACTCATTAAGCCTTTCTCTTTTCCAGGGGGCTCTTCATATCTCTCTCTCTCTCTCCATCCTCCCCCTCTCCTCTCCATTCCTCTCTCCACAGCCATCAGCTCATCCTGCATCTCTCTTATCTCCTCCCTCTCAGCTCAGTATACCTCCTAGTGGAAACCTCAAGAGACAGAGAGGGGAGATGGGAGAAAATCAGAAGCAGATACATTAAATACTTATTTAATAACATGGTGATTGAAAACAAAATGTTTCAGCCACCTCTATAGATGTCAGATTACAAAGCAGCCTTTGATAAAATGTGTGAGGAAAACACCTAACAGTTATACCTGCAAGAAATAAGAGAGCAAAGCAAATGTTACTACATTGTTTGGCATGTTTTGTAATTAACAAGTCCAGGAAAACAGGCACATGAAGAAAAAAGGTATTATTGTCAGTCATAAAGGAGGGTGGCTTTTGTTTTATTGCAGTAAAACATGTGTCGCTAACAGGCTGTTACATGCTGTCCCTGAATGGTTAATTGAGACTTCACCACCTTTGCTTTTGAGATCCAGAGGTGACCATATTAGGACAAGAGGATGGTGATGATGATAAAGAGCAAGGGGTGATGGGTAGGCGAACAAACACTAACTTAGATGTGTAAGCTTAATCAAACATTTATGTAAGTGTGATCATCATTTTAGTTATTCTTTTACCAACTGCATTTACACATTAAAAATTAAAGTAGTTGTTTTCATTGGTGAGGATCATTTTGCGGAACAAAAAAGTCCTACACTGTAATATTTTGTTGGAACATCTGTTTGAACATTTGTTTGATTATTTCACACATTCCATGAGCTCATGTAATGCAAACAACAGTTATTTCCATCACATAACACATAATGTTGCTGAATCTAGACCTGACCAACTGAACCAACCCCAGATCATGACACTACCCCCACAGGCTTATACAGTAGGCACTAAGCATGATGGGTAATTACTTCTCATCCTGATGTTCCCATCATTCTGGAACAGGGTCAGTTTGGACTCATCAGACCACTTTATCTTTTACCACTGGAACACAGTCTACTCTATGCTCTGTAACAAACTGATGGCTGTTTAAGAAATGGGAAACTCCTCACTGCATCAGTTAAAGTTATAAAACTTACAGCTAGTAAGAAACATATTAATCACTGCAGTATTTATCCAATAGATCTGAACTATTTGCTTAGTTAGATCAAGTAATGTCTGCCATAGGACTTCTTTTCTGCAATAATTTTAAAAGCAGTTGATAGCTAACTTGTTTTTTGTCCAGGATACTTGGTATAACTTCTGGTGTGGTATACACAAAGAATGATGTTTTAAATTTATCTTTATTACTTGTTTACACAGCAGAAAATGTATTGAATATTGCTCTCCACAACTGGAAATACTGTTGTTTTTATTTATTTATTTATTTATTTTTGCTGTTTTTTTTTTTTAACACATTTCAGCTTCAAACTGCATTATGTGTTTTTAAAAAGTAAACAGTTTCAAAAATTTGAGTAAATTACATGTTTGTTTTGTTCCAGAACAGAAAATTGAAAAATGAAAGTGTTCATGACAGAAAATGAAAGTCATGCAGGGGTCTTCATGTAAATCAAACTTAAAATAATAACTAAATATGATGTGTGTAGACATTATTATAAACTGTGTGTCTGTTTCAGGATAATGCTAAGAAAAGTAGAGTAAATGTTGTTTTTCTGGTAATATGTGGTTTAATATATCTCAATTTCCCCCCATAACAACATCTTGTCTCAACACCTTCTGATCTTTTCAAGCAACCTTTCAAAGCCACGTCTGAGTATCAAAATAATTCAAGTTTGCAACTGTAAATACAAACCCATGTTGGGAAGGGTGGAAACAAGATTAAATTGAATGCGTATTATTTACTAAATGCTTGAATGTTCACACATACATGAGAGCAGTTGGAGGAGGGTGTTTGAAGCAGCAGCAGCTGCACGAAGGACTTATGAATGTACCGAACAACCCACCCCCCACCCCCACCCCCCCATTCATAAACACACGGGATGCTTATATAATGCCTATACAGATCCCCCCTATTTCTCCAATGCTATTTATAAGCCCCATAGCATGCAGGGAAAAGAGCGTGGCCAATTCATGCAGTGCCCTTCAAGACCAACACACGGCCCTTGGGGGCTGCCGGGGCCCGACTTCAGGGAGCTATTATTAGAGTCACGTCATGGGAGAGCCAGCGAGGAGAGAGAGAAGCGAAGTGACAGATGGGGGAGGGGAAAGATACAGTAACGGACACGGAGCATAGCAATGCCGCTGATGAATGTGAAGCAAAGGCTGAGAAAATACTGAAGTCATGAGTTTTATGTTTAGCCACCGAGGAGCTGGGAAAAAAGCAGGCTTCAGTCACAAGAATACAACTCACTTATGATGTATCCAACATGTACGACTGTAGGAAGTGACAGCAAAGTTAGAATATCAGTTCATTTTTGTCAATAAATAAAGTTTATCAGCAAACCTAAAGAGTATCAGAAATTTCCACTGAAATAAATGCGTAGTTTGGACTATTTTCATACATTAGTCCTTACATATGTGTAATTCTTCAGTTAGGCTACATGTAACATTTTCTTCTTGAATAAAGAAAAATAAGGTCAGAAGAATTGGTTGGGTTTCATTCACTATCATTGGAATAATCTTCTATGAAATATGAGGCATCCTAATGAATCAGAAAAGTCTTAAATGAAATCAGCTGTCCACACAAACATGAATATTTTTCTTAAAGACTATTTTCTTCTTCCATTTTTACAAAAAAAATCTGTTATCAGAACAACTATAAACCAGACCAAGCGTTTCCGCATGTTAAATAGTGAACAATGTGGATAATACTGAATGTAACAGACAAAGAGGCTTTAGTCTGTCATGAAGGTTACCAAATATCAGTTATTATATAAACTTCACTTACTGTAAGTGTTGGTTTAGGTTGTCAAAGTGTATCCTTTACATGATGTGGATTTGTCCATAACACCGGTCCAGTCTGTCTCCCAGAGGTATCTGTGCTGACCTCGATCTACTGCAGGTCATACACTGCTTTATACACCTGGATGTTCATTACACAAACTAATGCTCCAGAGTCCTGGGAGGTAGAACATATCTCACTTGGAGTTAACTACATCCCACCTCAAAGTATTCCTGGTGATCCATGTTGAACATAAACAACAAACAGATTGCAGATTTAAGTTCCTATTTGCTTTGTTACTGAAGAGGCATTTTAACTGTTGACAGTACAGTGTTCTCATATATGCAAACGAGATGGAAGAAATGAAATGACTGATGAGCTAATTATACATTGTGAATTTTGTTTTTTTTTTCATTGCGAACTTGCACACTGTGTGCTGCCATTGTTGTGTTGATGTCATGTTGTAGTTTGTGGTGAGGTTGGGATACTTCGAACTGGCCCCACTTTGCATCTAGGACCTCTGGCTTGGACAGGCGTTCCAATGCATTTTACAGATTTGGTCGTCAGAAACTGCCCATCTCCCAGGATTCTGGAATGCAGCATTAAAAACATGAGGAAAATTAAATGTGATGTCATTGTGTTCCAGTCTCTCAGTTTTCCTTGTCCACACAGGAAGACACAAACTAGAGTTTCTAATAATTTACACTTTGTAAAGCAGTCCTTAAAATCTCTGTGGTTGCAATCTAGAACACTGTTTAATTATGGATGATAGGCCTAAACATGGACAAAATGTTTGGTTTTACAAAATATAGAAGAAGAAGAATCTTTGTCAGTATATATTTTACATGTGGACATCCAATGCACACTGAAACTGACCCTCTGCATTTAACCCATCACTAGCTGAACATGCAGGAACACAATGGGAGTAGTGGGCTGCCATGTCAGGGGCCCACAGAGCAAATGGAGGGTTAAGTTCCTTGCTCAAGGGCACATCAGCCAATAATTTTTCTGCCAGTCTGAGGAATGGAACAGGCTGCTTCTCCAAACTTCTATGGCTGCTCCAAAATATCTTCATTTGTGTGGGCGGGGCATTAATTAATGAAAGCATGGACCCCTTTGACCCAAAGGGAGCAGTAATGTGTTCTTATGTCTTGATAAGTTAAAATGTGATCTAGCATCAGTGTATCATTTAAAGACCAGTCTGAAGGCCCAGTGTAAATAAAGGTGACCACATCAATGACCAAGCAGCAGTTTCATCATCATAACATTGACCTGCGTGTGACATCTTGTCAATATGCTGATCAATACAAACACTTGAGCTGGCATTAAGTCAGCTGGACAAGTGACATATTGATGCCAGAGGAGATTCTGAAGCATGAAGATGAGATATGTTGGCAGGTTTGACAACTGATCACTGTCTTCAAACAACGGAAGAGCCCAGAGGTAGAAGATCACAGAAGGGGGAAATCAATGAAGAATACATGTAATGGAAACGGTTATAATTTACACTGAATAGATACACTGATCCACACAAAAGATCAGGACAAATTAACTTCTTGGTCATTGTTAGTGTGAAAAAATAAGTTTAATGACATTTCTTGTAGAGCCCCATTTAATGTTCATAGGTGTATGAATGACAAAGGCATCAGAACTTAAATACGCTGGTATCAAGTATCAATATCAAGCATAGTCTTCCTTTTATGTGTCTTGCGATCAGACATTAACACCTTTAATAGAATAAATCATCAAGCCCATCTATTCCAGCGTGAAACATTATTTAGTATACATTATGTATTGTTCTGATTCCATATGACAGTTGAATCTCTGAAAACCACTATACCTGTGTGAATTACCAGATATTGATATAATACTGTTTACCTGTGTCTGCTGGATGTGTCCTTATAAGATCAGTTTGTGTTCACAGTCCATAAACATGAACACCGCAGCTTAAAAATTCAATTTAAGAATAAGAAAACAGAGAATTTCCAGCCTAGACACTTGGCAATTACAGCTGCAGGAGCCAGAATCATGGGACAAACACCCCAGAATTTGCATGCAAACTTACAAACCTTCCCCCTGCAGCTCTGCCATCTTGAGAAGACTGAATACAGCGACAGATGACCTGAAAAAAAGCATTATGGTACCTGAAAGAACTTTTATCTGTTATTCTTCACATTTAGATTTAGAAACACACTACAGTTGCATGATTTGCTACAGAAACTCACCATATGTTGATCAAAATGTGAGCAGTAAAGATCAGAGAAAGTCAAGTGAACGGATCGTGAGCAGAGTCTCGGTTCTGCTTTCAGTAGAAAGTGCTGCTACATGAATAAATAATGGCTAAAGTACATGAAGTACAGTCCTACAGCAAGACTGAGTCTCCCTGTTTAACACAGAAAGCCTGGTTCTTACAGATGAATAACAGCCAGGTCAGGTCATAGTGGGGCGTTGTCTCGGAGGGTTACCATCAAACATCCGGTTTGTTTGTGTATGAAGAGCTAATGCAAAAAAATATATAAATTAACCAACAGATCATCAAGATAAAATGCGCAAAAATCAACATCAAACAGTGCAACATAGCAACATAATGCAGTATTTAACATTTGCAAGTAGGAACGCAGTACGGAAAGCAACATCTGGAACATCTAGCTTCATAAATGATGATAACTTAGAGATGACATATTTTAATATTGTAGGTTTAGCTTAGTGTTTAAGACTTGTATGTTCCTGCGTACAGCACATGCATGACATTTACATTGGAGTCTGTGTTGCACTCAGAGCTGGTTGTTTGCTGCTGTTAGCTGATTTAATATTTAAACAAACAGCAGCAAAAGAATCACTTTTACTGTAATTTGTGAAACAGATATGTAGATCATAAATACATGTGACTGATGTTGAGTGTTTCAAACTTGGAGCACTGTGATTGTGATTTTGCTGGTTTTACAGTAGATATTAGTTTACATGCATAATTACGTGTTATACTCTTCTGTCATTCTCTCCTGTTTGTTTTTACCTATGTGAAGTGTTTCTAACTACTGTGAAAAAGAGTATATTAAATTAATGTGTCATTATAGTTATCACAGTGGAATCTGTGAACAGGCTGTTATCATGGATGTACTTCTGCAGTTGTTGGCTGACACTGACACAAACTTCAATTTATCAGTGTATTTCTTGATTTAATTTTCTTTCCTCTGTTTTTTTCTGATGGATATGAAGATGTTGTTAATAAAACTCAGCATTTACAACAATTTTTGTGATTACAATGCTAACAGTATCAGGGAGATAAGATGATATTTAAAGGAGCCGTATGTAGGCCAAAACTGGTACTGCAATCACATTCAAAATACTATAGCGTGTGATCTCTTTACCCGGTAGCTCTCACTGGGTGAAGACACCGCCGGCCTGGGCCACAGGAGACCACGGGAGAGCCAGACCTGGTGAGAGTGAGCATCCCTCTTCAAATTCTTCTCTGCTTTCAGTCGTCTCCATCTTTCAAAAGTATCTCCTACATATTCTTGTTTTGTTTCTCACTTTGTCACGACGTATTTGGGAATAATAAGAGGCCTTTTAGGTTTAGTAGCGTCAGACATTTGTGATCAGAAATGTTCCAGATGCAGCTCTGTGGGAACTGGCAACCTGGGTGCCCAAATACTGTGATTGTGAGATAGGTGATGGGTGGAGCATCAGACCAAAACACAAAATGACAACATAAACAGTACTTGTGGGCTGCCACTTAGCTTTTCAAATGTGAATATTCTGACTGGACTACTACTGTCAGTCATATCAGTATTTGAAATGAACATTATTCTTTAATGTCTGGTAACATTCAGGGCCATTTTAAGGTTACTGGAAACATAATTCTTACATACAGCTCCTTTAAGGTTTATCTTGGAAAGTTTTGACCCTCAGGATAGGAGCCAAAGATTTAAACCAGGACTTTAGAGTCAAGCCTGGGTATTCGCTCTTTAAAAAAAGGTATGCTGTCATCAGTTGTCAGAATTTAGAAGAGCTGACACTCTGTTTAGGATAAATCTATTTTCCATAGTGCATGCAACGCAGTGAAGCGAGTGCACAACAGTGTTTAATGAGACCCTGGTAGCGACCCTCCTGAAGACATGGCTGCTGTGCACGTGGCTCTTTGGGACGGAGGCTTAAATGGGATAGACGACCCCCACACCGCTGGAGGACAGGCCGCATTAACACCCTCATTAGTTGGTTCATATAGGCGCTGACACCGCCTCTGAGAATGACCGATGTTAGCATGCAAAAAAATGCTGAGGGAAGCTGTTTGGTGCTAATGTCACTTAGTCTTCATCTATAGTTTAACTACAATATAGTATTTGTTTATTATATTTGTTTGCCTTAAAGTTACCTTTCAGAGTTTGGTCACGATCGTTGGATGGAAAGTAACTCAAATCTATCCTCCTGATCTGGAGCTTCCAGTTCTTTCACATCATCTTTTCAGCAGATTAAAACCCCAACACTGTCCAAAGCCAGTATCTGACTGCACACATATGATCCTAAGACTGCTCAACCAAACCAAGGAAGAGGAATTAACTCAGAGAACTGTGTAGTAAATGAATGTAAAAGTGACTGTTAGACAAATAATCTTCACACATTCACTCGTTCAATATCACGTCCAGATGGGTTGGTCATCTTTGAACTCTCAGATGGGATCAGTCAGTAATCCAAGAACGTTCCTGTCCATTTGAAGATAGCTAGTGGCGGCTAGTCATTAATCTAAGCCAGGCGGGAGTCATCAGCCACATTACCCTCTGATCACCCTTTAACCAAGCCTCGTTTGCTCTCTTTTGCTTCAGAGGAAGCGTTTTGTCAGCAGAGGCAGTGTGCGGTCATGTATGACTGACTGATGCGCAAACACAACATTCCTTCTGGAGTTAAACTTGTCCATTTTTATCTCTCATTTTTTGTCTTCAGACTCAGCAAAATGTGAATGTCTGAAACATGAATACAAATTGTATAAACAGATTAAAATGTAAGTATTTATCCATATTTGGTCGTATTTGTGATTCCTTTACTATTTTAGTAACAAGTTGAGATGTATTGTATCTGGAACCTGAAACTACATTTCCCATGTGGACTACTTGTATAAACAACCTCTAAGTCATGTCATTTTTGAGACCTCAGTTTGGTAAATACTTATCACAATGAAAATCTTATGACATTTACATTAATAGTATGGCACGTTTATAGTGTTTGTGTATTTCTAGAAAATCCACTGTGTAAAATGTTGATTTGAGGTACAATAGTAAGAACAAGACAAAATGTACAACACTGGAGCACATATGTTAACCTACTATAGAAACACCTGCATTTGAACTATGAGAAAAAGACTGACCCACTGATTCATAATACACTGTTCCCAAAAAAGTTGAAGTAATACCTTCTTCTCATGAAATGATTTTGACAATGTGATTTATTCTTGATAGATAAAGTGTAACTGGGACTCAGTGTGTAATCAGTATATCTGGTCAAAGTCCATTAATGGTGTTAATAAATAGGAATAAAAAGGATGTGACTGAAAATAAAAATTATCGTAATTTTAATGGTGACAGTGTATGTTTTTTGATGTATAATGTATAATATGTAACTATAATATGCTCTCTGTTTACACTATAATTACATTTATCATCTGATTATGAGTGATTAGTTTCTGTTACAGTATTTTCTCTTTACTTGTCTTCAAAACCCTGGTGGAAACTTGGGGCATCACTGTATTTTTTTCAACTGTTAATGAGCTTTTATTTATGTCTGACTGATATTTGTGAACATGTCTGTAGCTGCATAAAAGCTGTGTGTGTTTTGCTTCAGGCTGGGGTTCAATGTGAGGTCGATTCCTCTCTGAACAGAAACAGTGGATTTTTTTTATTTATTTATTTATTATAATATATTGGGTCATACCATCAGTGAAAAGAGCTAGAGGGAGGTAGCAGAAACATGTGTCTCAGTCCGTGTCAGCCATGTCTCATACACACATACTGCACTATTAGCTAATATCATACAGTGTCTTATCTGCGTAAGTTGTCATGCGTTGATGGGTAAATTGCTGCGATTTCTCATTTAGCATGGCTCGCTAATCCCCTCCGCACCACCCTGTGGTTGTTAAATGGTGCAGACTAGCAGGGCCCTCTGCAAAAATAGATTGCAGAATCCCCTCAAAGAAAACGGCAAGTCTAAATATAGCTCATACAAACGCACACATAGAACAGGCATGGTCCCCACATGAAGGGATTCCCTGAAGGTTGTGCTTTGTTTTAATGTTTTCATCTGGTTTTGATTGAATATAAACAAATGTTGGGTGTAATAAAAACAGGGGGCTCTGGAGACTCCAATGTAATATGTGATTGTGCAATAAATAATACTATAATTATGTTGAATATTTCAACACAGTTTTGTTATTTCTACAGGCATAAATATAACTACAGAATTCTATTAAGCTCTAGTCATTCTGGTAGTCTGGAAATGCTTACATTGTACTTTGTTTAATGACAAACACATCATCCTATAAAGTGTAAATACTAGTCATTAGTGACTGTAACACTTTGGTGCAAGATCACTGTCATTGTCCTTTCTTATTGACTCTCACTGAGGCTATATTTAGACAGTAACCATCTGAACCGAAAACACAGAAGTGGCATTGTGATCTGACTTTTGATTCCACATTTATGTGTTTTTTTTTTTTTGGGGGGGGGGTGTGCATGCAAACAGACACACAAGTGTGTGAAATTTCCTATTTACTGATGTAGTATGCACACCAGGTGGCTAGGTGACATCACCACCACCAAGACCAAGCACCTGCGTAGAACCTTTCTACTTCTCTTTCTGTTGTCTCCTAGCACAAACTACAATCACAAAAGAGGAAACAGGACACTACTCTCTATAAAGATCCATGACAATTGCTGAAACGACTCTGACTCTTGGATGTAAATTAGAGCAACTTGAGGGTCTGTCGCAGGGAAATAATCTGACATGTTGTTTTCCTGTACTGGCACGTGCCTGTGATGTAAACTCCACGACAAAACGCAGTTTTACATTTTCAGCCCTTTAGATGGTGATTTAAGAGTGGAGTGTTTTTAAGATTTCCATTCTGGAAGGTGGTTTCACTTTTTTGCATTTTCAATCCCCAAAAATGATGTCGCTGTCTAAACGAAAGGCACATTTGAAAATATTTTGTCATTTTCACCCGAGAGTGTTATCGTGTAAACTGGGCCTCAGTAAAAAGCACGATTAGCCCTGCCTCCCTCACCAACACACTGTACTTAGAGACGGTTCATCTGTACACAGTTCACCTCCACATCCATTTATTCACTTTGTCAGTGCAGGGAACATGTTGAGCCCAGGAGCAAAATTAAAAAACATAAACTGTCTATTATCTGCAGTATCTGTTGTATTCTACATTTGTCAGACTTTAAGAAATTAGATATAACTGAACTTTTTTGGATTGTTACTCCGGACAGACTGTAACCCCCACTGGATCCTGATAGATGTTGGATTACACTGAAGAGTTTATTTCACAATAGTGCCTTGTTTGCTCTTCATTATCATGGTTATTACACTGCTACTCAATGAATCTGGCTTAAAGATGCATTCATTCATTTATAAATGATCTACAGACTCAATTATCTGAGCAACAGCCTGTTAGTCACACCAAAACAGGTCATCACTGACCATCTGATAAGCCGATAACGTGCACTACAGTGAGATCAGAATTATCGAAATCTGCAACTGTGTGAGTCCAGTGTCTGTGGTCTTTGATGCTCTTCCTTCCTTCCTTTCTGTTCAGCCTAACCAGCTGAGACAGATGGCTTCTCACCCTGAGCCTAGGTCTCTGTGAAGATGTGTTTCCTCCCCACTGTCACCATGGGCTTGGTCAGAGGGGAGTTGTTGTTACCCCACCCCTGAACGGGAGGCGAGGGTATTGTTTTTGGTTCATTTTTTTGTCTGTTTTTCAGCAACTTTACACAAAAACTACTGGACCAATTTTCATGAAATTTTCAGGAAAGGTGCGAGGTGGTCCAGAATAGATCCCATTAAAATTTGGTGAATGTAGGTCAAAGGTCAAGGTCACCAAAAATGTGTTTTCACAATGATAAGAGATAGGGCAAATCAGGTAAAACATTTTTGCAGGGGGCAGGGTTTGTTGTGCCTGGCACCACTTGTTTTCTGTTTAATTTTATAAGGTCTTGACCTTCATGTGTAAAGTATTCTTTATTTATTTTTATACTATGTTCATTTTGCACCATGGGCCTCAGGGTTTTGTCCTTTCAGTCCTCTGTATGTGCAGTACATATGGCAAAACAGACAATTAAGCTGACTATGACTTGACTTTGATCTTAAGATATTTATGTTTTATCATCGGGGCTGTATACATAATACTGAATGGAATTGACTTGAATTGAAGCGTTACAATACATTCAAGTTTAGTCATATTCATCCATTATCTTTGCATGTTATTCTGCTCATACATGACCAAAAATGTTTTTATGAGGTCATATGACTATGACCTTTGACCTTTGGCCAATCCAAGGGAATATTTGTGCCAAAAAAAATAAAATCCCCAAAGATGTTCATGAGACAATACATTTATAAAATTAGACAGACATGAGGTCACAGAAACATTGATCTTTGTCATTTGGTCAACAAAGTCATCCTACACCAACCTTGCAGCAAATGAATAATTATTCAGTTGTCGTCATGTTTTCAACATAATGGTGACTGAAAGACAGACAAACGTCCTTATAGTGAACAGAAAATCATAAATGTACATTTTTTCATGACGCATATTATACTTCTAAGCAGAGCCAAGCAATGGTTGAAAATTTTGTACACTTTTTAAAATAAGAATTATAATTTTAAAAAAAAATGACTGAATAAATAAAATAAAATCAGTGAGTGTAAGAGGTGCTGTATGCAGATTGTTACTCTTGGACAGATCCAAGGTTATAAGCAGATCCAAACTGCATTGATGATGATGATGACAGAAAACAAGTAGCCAAGATTACCTTTTCTCCAAAATGTTCAATGATATAGGGTCCTTCTACACAAACCTCAGCTGTAGGAGCCACATCAGATTGGATTGGATAGAGTGTCTCATGAATTTAAATTAGAACAAATGTGTTGAATTGACATTTGTTCTACATTTAGTTGTGGTTTTTCCGTTTGCAGTCTCCATTGACTGCCTCAGAGAAGGACCCTTATGTAATGGATCTGTTTGCCTGCAGCTCCAAATCATTACTTTTGTATGAGGCCTGGGACGACTGCCTGAGCACAGGAGCAGGTTATCTCTTGGATCTACATGACTCTGCAAACAGGAGTCAAAAAGTTAGAACACAATATGACTTAACTAGTCCTGTGAGAAAACTTATCTCTGAGTCGTTGCACTGGTTCCATAGAGAAACTGAAAAACACATACTTGACACAATCACACGCAAAATGTAACAACATACCAAAATATAACATATTTTTTTATTAATATTTTTGAATATGTCAAGCATTATGTTGTATGATGCAAATTACTATAAAGAACAGAAATGGTCCGTTAGTAACATGTTTACACAGTAAACTAAGCATTTCACAACTCAGTGTTGTCATGAAATAAT
Source organism: Apogon hyalosoma (assembly GCA_037367295.1). Classification (NCBI taxonomy): domain Eukaryota; kingdom Metazoa; phylum Chordata; class Actinopteri; order Kurtiformes; family Apogonidae; genus Apogon; species Apogon hyalosoma. The sequence continues at coordinate 14,108,471 of JAPQRP010000005.1, forward strand.
ATATTTTCTTCCTAAATGTATAAATAAATGCAGTGTTTAGAGTCATTCATTCATTGTTACCAGTGCTGGATGTACTTCTGAAAGACTTATTAAAAGAGAAGCATGTTACACAGTTTAGCACAGTTCATTTATTTATTAAACATAGGTGGTAAAAACATAAAGCCTTGTTAACTTTAATGTACATTATTTATTTTTATACAAATAATTTACAACATTGCAGTACATTAAAGAGAAAGAAAAGGCCACATTAAACTTAGTCACAACTATTCAGAATGACTCTGTTGTGCATATACAGTATGTACGATCCCAAGCCAAACATATATTACATTATGAAAGACTTGTTCTCTTTTTTTCACTTATTATACTTTATACCTGTCATACAGTGAACACACACAGATACTCAGGTTAACAAAAATAAAATATAGTATTTGAGATTTTTAGCACTGAGGACACTGAGGAGATTTTGCAGACGTAAAGTTTGTTGTCACTGTTGTATCAGCTGTTAGCAGAAGCAGGAAAACACCATGAGACGAACACGGTTCAGTGAATGATCACAGGACTGACATCGAATACATGAAGACATGTTATGCTCATGCCAACAGATGTCTATGATCTTTAATTTATCTTTTTTGCAACCTGTCTTTTTCCTCTTCTCTTAACAACATAAAACAAATCTTTGTTTAACCTGGAGTTTGAATGTTTGGGTTTTTTTTTTTCCTTTTGACATACTTATGATTTATTAGAATTGTTATTTTCATTCTAAACTAATGAAAATCTATGGTATAAATTATTATTTTCAACCTTTTCCACCAAACATCATTCAAAATGAAGTGAGATAACTGGATAGTATTTGGTAGGAAAAACATTCAAATTCTTTTTTTTTACTGTTGCCTATTACTTTTCTTTTATTATATTAACCTTTGTCATGACTTACTCTAACACCCACACTAAAATAAGACTAATGCAAGGACAAAATACTATGGAAGCTTGTACATCATATGGTGACGCAGTATGTTCGCAATCTGTAAATAATAAAATGTAGTAATAACTGCATCACTGTTAACACTTTTACTCTCATAAGCTGCCAAACAAAAACATGAAATTAATATTGTATTCTTGAATTAATCTTGTATTACATTTTAATACAAGCGAATCATATCTTCTTGGGTTTAAATTACTGATAACAGGCTATATTTAAGGGTTTGCAAACTGTAAACCACTGAAAATATAATGTCCCATTAGTCACCAATTGACCTATGTAATAATAATAATAATAATAATAATAATAATAATAATTTCATGACATTACAAAAATATGGACAGTCTTGGTCATTCTGATCTTACATAGAACTCCTTTCTCAACTGAAACTGGTTTCTTTTTAACTTTTACTTAACATCCTTTTCTCTTAAAACACTAACCAGGAAGACATGCTTACTGTACATTCAATACATTAATTTACAATACATTATTTCTATTTGCAACCTATCAAGTGCATCTCTACAGGGCTAATATAAATACACACTTTCCTCTTCCATGGTACCTCATAATAAACTGAACAGGTTATGATTAAGGCACTATTAACTTTATGTGCACAGATATGAATGACCACACAAATCATCTTTGCTGATGATACTGTATTTTTATGCATTATTGCTTATTTATGAATAACTGTGGAAACTGCATGTTTCTAAATGACACCTGCTGGTTTTCTACCTGCAATTACTAAACAGCCTGAACAGGAAAGCATTTACTTATTCATCATTACATTTACCATATTTTCCACAACCTGACCCCTTCAAGCATAAATACCCTTAAAAATACAAATAATCAGTTTATTGGGAGACCTCAAATACCTCCTTGGTTTTTGCTGCATTATTGTTGATTTATGTTCATATTTTTTGTCTACCCAAGAGACAAACAATTTTGTCAATGGATACATTATCCAATCAAAGTGTGTAAGTTATGGCACTTTTTTGTCTGATACTGGACAGTCCAACAGACTCTGGGTTAGATTCTGTACCAATATAGTAAGAGTTAATGTATCTTAACAACAGTAGATATAATTCTTGACTTTTGGAACTGTGCTGTCTAACTCTTTGACATGGGTTTTAATGTCTTCTAGAAACACATTTCTCATAACCTCATTACCAGATGGAAACTATACATTCTATGTTTTTTATCAATTTAGTACATTCTCTGATTTGTTGATTAAATAGATTATTACCCCACCCCACGAAGGCGAGGCAAAGGGTATTGTTTTTGATTTGGTTTGTTTGTTTGTGAACAATTTAGCAGCAAAACTTTTGATTTAATTCATAATAAATTGGGTTTTATAGATTGCCAGTGACTCAGAATAGATGTCATTACATTTTGGGACAGGTAGGTCAAAGTTAAATTTTTTTTATGATTTTTTAAAAAAATCTTCCCATTTTCTTATAATGGGCAAAATATGTACGAGGGGCGGGGTTTGTTGTGCCTGGCACCACTTGTTTCATTTAAGATGCTTTTAATGTTCATTATACTATTAAAACCAAGCAGAGAAACATGCTTAGTTATTACTCACAGTATTTAACTTGCATATTTTTTGTGGAACAAGATTTGTAGGAAAATGTACTTCTCTTATTTCTTTTAAATAACATTATTTAAAATGGTTTACACGATAAGCATGCTATGGTGAAAAGCCTTTGTGTGCAAACCGGCACAAAAATACAATGTACATTTAAATAAGAGGTGTGATTCCTTTTCTTCGACTGACTTTTGCTTTTTCTTCAGAGGGTGAGTGGCTGCTGTTGGTGCACAGTGCTGAAATGAAACCTTCCTTGTTGAAATAAGGGATAAAAGGTCATTCTTTGACAAACCAAATGCACAGCTCTGGTAGTTAATTATTGTTTGCTGAAAAACAGTTGAAAATACAACTACTGTCATAATTTTTCAGCCTTCCTGCACCCTTTCTGTATTTCTGCTATAAGATATTTGAGTCCAAGTTGTACCTTCTTCTAAATGAGTTCAACAGGTAACTGCAGGATGGATGAAGATAAAACAGATGTGATGCTGTTTAACCCCAATAGACACATTCACATACACACACTGACTTGTGAAAATGTGTATGGTGCACTAAAAAACACATACAAACAAAAAGAGTGACACATCTGCATGTGGAGCCACATGGAGATTGAAATCAATCAGGATTAAAGATTTATTTTATCAAAAATAGATCACAGTTGAAGATTGTCAAAATAAACATGGCAACAATACTTAAAATTAAAAACAGACAAAATCAAAGAAGGCAAAAAAAAAAAAAAAAGCATTTTACTTCAAAACTGAAGTTCCCAGAGCACAGTAACCATTCATACTATTGCTTTTTCTCATAAAATAAAATAAAAAATAATAAAAATATGGGACAGTTTGAGTTTGGTGACAGCCTGAACTCTGATAATAATGCATGAACATGTCTTTGAGGTGTTGAGAGGATGTTACAAGGAGTTAAGTTCAAGTGAAGGTTAAAAATGTGGAAATCTTTTGACATTGTTCTACGAACAAAATATTATAATACTATTGCACATACAATAAGCAAAAGACATTAATCGTCATAACAAATGCCCAGTCTTAGCTCATTAGTGCTTTTGTCAAAGAATGTGTTTACATGGACACTTACTGAGTGGATCTCAGATGTGATATTTACCTACAGGAATTAGGGGAAAAAATCCCCACAAAGATGATGAACACTAGTATCCCAGTTTATTATCATGACCACATGCTTTCTGTGGAGGTGCTTTTTCTTCATGACATAAATGTCTTCTCTTTTTTTTTTTTTTTTTGCTTTTATTTATCTAATATATTTGTTTCCTGTGCTATTGCCTGTGTACTTTGTACAGACTCTAGGTTGGGTTGCCATTTGGTATGACAATGTGCTATATAACTACACTTGCCTTCCAAAATGGGCTGACTGGATACTAGCATCCTGTAATTTCTCCACTGGCTACATGAACACATGATAATTTCTCTCCACAAAACTATAGCATTTATACCTCTTGAAAACTGAGACTTTTGGAAAGAATGATGTTGACATCCACATTCGCTGTTTGATTTAGACTAATCAGGTGCTATGATTTACTGGACCCCTTTTGTGGAAGAAATCTTAATGGCACCCTTGACCTATTAATTAATCAAAGTGGACACCGAATTACAAGTGATTGTGTTCTTGTTGTCTGTGTTACCTGCTGTTAAAATCTACATGTCACCTCTGGTTTATAGCTGGCTCTCTGTTATCTGTCCAGCAGGATTATAAATGCCTCATCATGTAATATGCATTCTAGGCATGTCAGAATGTTCACTTTTCTAGTGTGGATGGAGATGATTTTCCATTTAAAAGTAAAAAAATTAACATAAAAATGATTTAGTGTGGATGTAGCCAAAATAACTAAGTATATTGAACTCTTCTGTTATGGAAAGACAAAATGCTATTTCTTCAATGTTCCAAAAATGAAATGATGTCTCATATATATATATACATATATACA
>JAPQRP010000005.1:14122469-14155823 GCA_037367295.1 Apogon hyalosoma
ATAGATAGATAGATAGATAGATAGATAGATAGATAGATAGATAGATAGATAAGATGACTAACTTTTTATGTACCTATAAATACAGCATCAATACATTGCTGTAATTACATATTTAAGTATTGCAACAACTTGCAACTCAAATCAAAATGTAAATTATGGCCAAAAATAGGGTTCCAATAATGAACATGCATAAATAAGACAAAATTAAAGATGATCAATGTTTTGTTTGGACATGCCTTTAATAAACACTAAACAGACAATGATTCAGTTTTCACCAAATTTCAGCCTGATTTCAGATTTGTTTCCCCTTCCACTTGCCTGAAAATAATAATATAAATATAATTAAATCCTGAATCATTATCATAAAGTGAAGGGTTACAAATGATCTAAAGGTAAAACAAGTAGCCGGGTTCCTCGACCCTGAACTTAAAGCCCAAACCAAATCTATTACAACTAGACCTTGAACTGAATCCAGGGCTCCAGCACTTTCCTTTAACCTCCTCACTCCTGTCACTCACACATACACATTTAAAAGAAAAGAAACAGCCTGATCCATCAAAATTCCCTGCCCACTCTAAGCAACAGCTCATACACATTAATGTCTACATGCAGCATTTACAACAGCTACATTTTCAACAGGATCCAGTAGTTGCCACTGAACCTTCACCTGTAGGTGAGCTAAGTCTGGTGAATTTTGACAAGTTATTTTTACTGTGGAACAACTGGAAACTGTTCAGACACTTCAGAGAAATCCAAAACACATACCCATCCATGCATCTACTGCTTATCCAGGTCAAAGTCACATCACAGTTTACCTTGCAGACATCATCATCTTTCAACCTTAGGTTGCTTTGAAAGTTCAACAAAAACCATCCAGGTTGGTAAACTCTATGGGGATCCCATTTCCTACTCTTTCCTCTGTAAGAAATCCAGAATTTCACTCAGAAGCAGCTAAAAAAAAAAACATAAACTGGGGCCTGATCTCACAAAATCAGACAGACCCTGTGGCTTTACTCTATTAACTTTCTCACTTCTATTCTAAGTGAAAAGGTATTTCTGAAGTGATCACCATGCACCGTCAAACCTACAATCCAACCAAGCAGCAGCTGTGAGGATGAATGAGGATGCTTATAAAACAATACCTGCAGTCAGTTCAGTCCAACAATGTTCTCCAGTAATCATTGTACCTTCTCTTAAATTTATGTTCAACATTGTATTATTGTGATCTGGTCACCATGGCAACCCCCACTCATCAGCTGCTGCCACTGATAGTCTGGTGTCCCACTGGTCAAGGTCTCGTGTCTGCAATTCATCAAGTGCAAGTGATGGGAGTGTGTGAATTCACTTCTTTAAATAACACCAACTTTTGGCCTGAATGAACGTGTCACATGGAGCTGGTACAGAAACACAATAAACAACCACTGAAGTAATGGGATCATTCAGCACTCAGTTCAGAAAAATGATTATTTTGATCATTATTGTGTGGAAACTATTACTATAGACTTTATCACTTATTTTTACACTGTCCCGCAGATGTTATAGTCTAGTCAAAGCCATGAGGGTTTTTTTTTTTTTTTTTTTTTTACTTTGTCTGCATTTTGCTTTCTCTTGTGTCTTTGTATTGTTTTCATGTTTTATGTAGTTGGTTTTATGTATAATTGGTGTTCCTCCCCACAGGTAACATGGTATTTTTCACTGTAAATGTTGGTACTTTTTTCTATTCTCCTGTAATTAAATAAAAAATAAGGTAATTTGAGACATGGTCTTGTGGTAAGAAAATTATTCTAAATATACACTTAAATCACGTGTTGACTTTTTAAGTGGGCCTTGACTTTTTGTTGTGTTTACGGCACTAGTCTGGATCGTTTTACAGTCATATTAATACTGTCTGCTTCTCCACACTGGAAGCATTGGATATGGATTATATCTATTTTTCTTTTCCATTTCTTTTTTCATTTTTCTATGCTAAATATAGTTTCACATGCACTCCCTGTCCTTTAATATGACCAACAGGAGTAGGACTCATTCAGTACACCTATGGCACCGTCGTCAGTGCTTGTTATTTCATACCAAATACCAATACCTAAGAAATAAATGTCTCCTCATGTAACACTGTGGTAAATGGGATTATATTTTTATGCTATGAAACTGTTTTCCCATGGAGCTGAGAATACACCAAAGTATCTATATTGTCATGTGTCTTTATTTTTTTTTTTTTTTTGGAGAACTAGCATTGAAATGGGTTAGGTTAATTTACTTCAGATAAGTTCAGTCTGCATTTTACTCATTCTAGTACACACACAATACCTAGCATCAGCAATTAGCATTAGCACATAATTTCCTATATATGTCTCATCTGTACTGTCTGACATTTTTGCAATTCCACTCTGTTGTAATTATATATATAGTCTGAATAATAATGATAATGATAATAATAATAATAATAATAATAATAATAATAATAATTTATTTCATTTTTTAATTAGTTTTTTGCTCTATCTTTATACACATGCACATTTTTCCTGCACTTTTTGACCATTGAATTTCCCTGTTGTGGGATCAATAAAGTCTCATCTAACCTAATCTAATAACACACATTAGGAGCAGTGAGCTGCTATTGAAGACACTCAGGGACCAACTTCAGATCTTCATCAGTACAATGGTCAGGGATATGGACAGGAGAATTAACCTATGTAAGGGCGAAGGAAACCCACACAGCATGGAGAGAACAGGTAAACTCAACACAGTGTGAGTTTACACAGAGAGGTTGAACAGCTAACCGCTACACCACCATGCCACCCATGGGAACAAGTACTGATGCCAGGGTATAGGTACCAGAGTGAAACATTTTTGAATGAAACCCAGTCAAGATGAGCAACAACAGAATCCTACAATACAGCATCACAGTGCTTACAGTGATTTATTAAACCACTTGAGCTTCAAAGGCATGAGGCCAGGACAAACTGATTAGCATCCTGAAATTCTGTAGATATTTCTGCAACACAATACATTGACATCTTCGACATCAGAGAAAATCAGTTTTTTCTTTACATTATGTGAAGAATTTTGAGTGAATTTTGCAATATTACAAATTGCAGACGTAAAAGATGCAGGAGCTAAAACCAGGGGTGAAATGCAAGCATTTGAAAATACACCCTTCACAATACACTCATCAAAAAAGTAAATATTAAGGAACACGTGCTGTCATGGAAAAAGACACCACTGTGTCAGTTTACATCCTGGTTGTAGCTGACAGAATCTGATCTGCAACTGTTAACAAAAACAGTCACAGACTTACTCCTCCTACCTGTCTGAAAATGCCTTGGATTCAGCTAAGGATACAAGTTAGGTGTTCTACAGTCTCATAAACATGTATAGGGAGTAGATGAGACCACTTGGTGTGCACTAAGCTGAAAGGTGATTTTGAAATGTTTGCCCAGTGATGCTAAAAACTATGAGGCACTGCAGCTTTAAAGCTGAATTTCTGGGTTGTTTCAATATAAATGTGTCATATGATTTCTACCATTCTGACATTTAATCCTCCTCCGTCTCCTCCTCCATGATGTTGTTTTCCTCTGTGCATGTTTGTCTTTCATGAAGTGGAAAAAGGAGTGTGTGTGGAGGGGGAGGGGGGTGTAATTCACTGCGGGCCACTTGAGGCTTCAGGACAGATTCCCTCAGTAGTGACAAAGATGCTAACAATAGCTGTCACAGTGTAACTCTGCACCGTCAACAGCAGCAGTGTCAAGCAAGGGGAGACCTGTTTACCTCTGCCTGTATCGGCTGCATATGTTGAGAGGACACACACAGGACAAGAGGATGTGGAGGTGACTTCACAGGAACAGAGTTTGACCAAAACCCTCCCCCTGGGGGGCAGTCAGTTAGCACGGTGCTTGTTGTAGCTGTCATGTCTCCTGCTGAGACTGATAGGAGATGCTGTGTTATGTAACTGCAGCATGGAAGATGTGTGGTGGAAATGCAGCCGTGTCTCATACAAACACAGTTTAAACACCGACTGAATCAGGTTGAAATATCAGAACAAAATATCAGGTTCATGTCAAGTTAAATCTGTGACCCTAAAATTGATTGAAAAAAGTCAACTGCATTTCCCAAAATGCCTTTCACTAGGAAACATCTAATCACTGAACTTCAAATAGAATAGACAAAAGATTCCAATCTGGCTTCACTTTCAATAATGGTTTGGCTGCATGACTGTAGAGCTGCTTTCAACAGACTTCCTGTCGCAACATCTTAAACTGTCACTTGTCTCACAAAATGATCATGTGGCAATGTAAGATCTTTCCTGGTAATAAATAATGAGTCACTCTAAGGTTAAGATGTTAAAGATCATCACAGATGTTGCCTAATTGTTCTGGAACCAGACGTTTTCACGAAATAGTTATTTAATCAGGGAACTGAGACATTTCTCTCATAGGACTCCTTTAAAACAGACCAGCCTCTGGTCTCCCTTCATAGAGACTAGGACATGTTTGCACCAGGATATTGACACAAAGCCTGTTTTCTAGCATGTCCGTTGTTACCTCAGACTCGGTTAGGTGCTCCACTAACAGGCTAAAGCTAAAGATGATGATGCTGAGAAAACTGAGACATAATCTGCGTCAGTTCACTTTAACATTGTTCCTCAGTCTGGGTGTAATTCGGTAACCATGGTAACAGGTTTAGTTCTCCACACTGTTTAGTATTCTCTACAACTCTGATTCACACCTCTCATGGGTCCTTCTCTATGGCAGCAGCTGAGCCTCATGGGTATAGTAGTTTTTAAAGCCAGAGCCTTATGGGTCAGAAACCTGAAAGCTAAAATTTACTCCATACTGTCTAATGCATGCAGAAACTGTTTGCATCCATCCTACGGTAATGGCAGATTTATTCCATTTATGGACTGGTATGTTAACTTTATTTTACTTTATCTAACTTCCCTTACATACCTCAAAGCACTTTACAGTGTGGCTCATCAAACTAAACATGAAGCAGTATTCAGCTGTTCTACTGTAAACAAATGAAACAAATTGCCAGTAGAGCTGAGATTTGCCCCAGATTTCAACATTTTTAGATCAAAGTTGAAGACATTTCCCTCTTCATGTGCCTATGAATGAACAACAGTACAGTATCTTCCTTTAATCACATTGATATGTTTAACTATTTTATTCTTTATTCTTTAACCATGAGTTTTTGTAACTTGCACTTTCTTTTATGTAAAACATTTAGTTATTGTTGATGCACTTTGATTTTGTTTCCACTGGAAATTCCTATTATTTGTGTAAAGAGCAAACTATTATTTGTGTAAAACTGTGTTTGTGAATTAAGTGCAGTGCACCATTAATTGTGCCTTTCCTTGACTTTGGGAGCTCTTCATTGCATAGGTATGGACACCTCACTTTCCAATTTGTGGACTTTGATACAGTTATCTATTCATCCATTTAATCATTTTTCTCATGTATATCTGCCATATAAAGAGGGCAGGGAAATGGTACAGAAACATTTCCAATTGTGTTAATGATTTTCAATGATCCAAATGTTGTTTTATTGAATACGTGTTTAATTATTCATTTAAATCATCTGAGTCCAAAAACCTTTAAAGGTGCTTTGTACACTCTACAGTATTTCCTTAGCAATTAGCACTTTGACAAGTACTTTACTGCAGATAATACAAAGTATCTAAAGGTCACAAACCTTGAGAGAAAAAAAGAAGAGGAAGAATCTTTATTTGTCTGTATATACTTTACATGCTGAAAACATGCAGGAACACACCACACACTGCTGACTAGGAGCAGTGGGTTGCCATGTCAAGGAGCTGGGGAGCCCATGGGGGGTGTTAAATGCCTTGCTCAAGGACAAATCAGCCATCGATTTCTCTGCTGATCCAGGGAATCAATCTGTCGACCCTTCAGTCACAAGCTGCTTCTCTGACCTTCTCAGCCACTGCTGCCCTGAAAACATCATTGCTTCTTCAAGCCAGGGACTGACCTGGTTCAGACCATGTTGCTCAGAGATTGATCTCCAACACTTAACTATGTTCAGACTACAGGTAAAAGCAAATCTGGTTTCTTTGGTCATATGTGACTCAGATCTCTTGCTGTCTTTTTTTTTTTTTTTCAACCAACTTTTACATGATTTTAGATCAACTTTCTTTATATCTGATTCCATGTCACTGGTATCCACTGCACATTATATATCAAACTGTGGACTTCTGCACATATAGGTCAGTTCTGAACTGTGCTTCAAAAAATAATATAAACAGCCAAACAAAGAGACTGGATATGAACAGTAAATCCAACTTGACTGCTAAGTATGAATGCAGCCACAGACACTGAACCCCAGTTCCCGTCTCCACCCTGAGGAGTAATAACTAAACCATCACACACTTAACTGACGTCACCTGTGTGCAGCTGTAGCATTAGAGGGTGTGAGTTGATGGGGTGTGAAATGCCTGGACTATTATTAAGGACTGGAACAAACCACTCAGACAAACTACACTACTTGGAAATGCATTGCGAAAATAGGAAAGCCACATAGAAGTTAATAAAAGTTTGTTCTCCTGTTTGTGACCTTACAGAGTGTAATCATTATATCAAACTACCAAAGGTCAGGAAAGCCATACATTTGTAATTTGTAAACCCTATGTATACATCTGACTGCAAATAGGTATAATAACTCCATAATCATGCAATAGATAATCACAGCATTAAGTAGCAGAGGCTATGAACTTACTCATGCATCTCAGCCCTACATTATCTACAGTTTGTGTACATGTTATTTGTGGCTGGGCAAGCCTGTTCACATTCATTCATTCATTCATTTATTTATTCATTCAGTCATTTTCCACTTAGTCCTTGACTGGTATAACTGAACTAAACTCTGTAGGACTGTGATGAGAATATAATACATGTTGAGGTGAAGGTGAGCTTTGCAGATGGTAATGTTCATATGTTCATTTTCCAAAAAGCTTAATCCTCTGGGGGTTCATGGGGGGGGGACTTGAGCCTGTCCCAGCCACCAATAGGCAAAAGACTTTGGACATGTCACCAGTTCACTACAAGCTGACAAATACAGACTAACATCCATTCACTCTCACATTCAAATTGTATCAGAGCAGACTGATCAGTTAATCTGTTTAAGGTACATGTCTTTGGACAGTGGGAGGAAACCAATGCAGCCATAGAGAACTCATACAGACACAGGGAAAACATGCTGCCCTATCTGTTTATATGCTAATAATTACCCCGCCCCCGAAGGAGAGGCAAGGGGTATTGTTTCTGGTAAGGTTTGTTTGTTTGTTTGTTAACACTCTAGCAGCAAAACTATTGGTTGAATTCATCCCAAATTGGGTTTATAGACTGTCAGTGACCCAGAATAGAAGTCATTATATTTTAGGAAAAGTAGGTCAAAGTTCAAATTTTTTTATTAATTCAAAAAACCTTTTTTTCCTCCCATTTACTTATAATGGGCAAAATTTCACAGGTCTATAAAAACATCAGTTTAGTTTCAATTTACTTCAAATTCGGCACATATATAGAGGCAGTTGATATGCTGACATCAGCACACGGATAGAAATGATGACATCAGCTGGATTGATGTCAAAATGAGCTACAATAAGTGTTAGGGGCGGGGTTTGTTGTGCCTGGCACCACTTGTTTTGTTTTGAAATATGGTCAAGCTCTCCATAAAGGTCTGCAGATAAACTGACTCAAAAAAGAGTCATCATCAAAGCGCTTACTTACAGAGGCTAGTACTTGACAATTTGACAGTATGCTCGTGACATGATATGCCTCACAGGCGGCAGCAGCAGGAGGAAGGGGAGTCAGCTGTAAAGTTACAGTTTACCATCCACATCTTATCAGATCACAAAAATGACTGTGATTTCACTTTTTTCATCTGATTTCAAAGTATATTTTATACTATACTCCAAAGCTTCATATTTATAAAGTCAACATGTGACAACTCATGAAAAGGGAATGCCATTTGAACTTCACATCCTATATAACACTGAAAATCAATCCATAGTCAAAAAAAAGAGCAACGGCTCTAAACGGTTTCCAGATACACAGTTATTTTAACAAAACCAGTCACATCCAAAATGGAAAACCTGGACTTTCTGCAGTCATGCTGCTACTAAAATTCTCATCCAACTGGTAAGGACAAACTGGTCCTTACCAGGTTCTAAAATTATTGAAATCTAATCCTGTATGTAACACAGCACTCAGGAGATTCCACAATAATTAATCTAAGAAAAATTATGCCCTTGATTTATTGATCATCAAGTGAGATCACCTTTACAACTGCAGAAGTTTTAACACTTTGTTGGTCTGAAGCATTCAGGAGTTAATGCCAAGGAGACAGGATATCACCAACAAGCTTATTGAAGCAATTTTTGCTGGTCATTAATCTGGGAAGGGATCTAAGGGCATTCTTAGTCAACTCGAAGTCTATAATTCTACATTGGGAAAGATTATTCACATGATGAAAACAATGAAGAGTTGCCAACTACGGAGTGAACTTCCCAAGGTCAGACCCAGACCCCAGAGTTACATCTCAAATTCTACATTCCTGTTAAAGATCAAGACAGTAGAATCTTTGAGGAAGACTGAACAATTATAGAGAAAGAAGAAAGCCTCTTCTCTCTTAAAAGAACACGGAGCCACGTCATCTGAACAAACCACACAGTGCGGAACAGTGACCTTTAGACAGACAATACCAAAGCGTAGATGTTTGGTCAAAATGACCAGAACCAAAAACCAAACACAACATATCAGCTCAAATATCTCAAGGCGGTCAACAGTGACAATGTTGGCCTTGTTCACAGGCCCTGGACCTGGGTAATTTGCAGTCATTAAAGTACTGAGGTTGTTTTCTACAAGTCAAGTGTGAGTCCACCTGTGCGACAGCTAAAATGTGTCTGACATTAGATCATGCAATAAGACAATGATCCCAGGTACACTAACAAATCTACAACAGAATGCTTGAAAAAGAATAGAATCAAGGTGTTGCAATGGCTTAATCAAAATCCAGACCTCAACCTGCATGGACCTGACAGCTGTGGAAGGACCTTCAGAAAAATGTGCATAAACAAACTTCAAGGAACTGACCCGACATTGTAAAAGAAGAGTGGGCCAAAATTCCTCCAGGATGTGAGAGCCTGCTAAAGTCAAACAGAAAATGATTTCTTCAAGTTAATGATGCTAAAGGTGGCCATGACTGGATATCCATGTACACAAGTCAAACCTCTTTCCCCTACAACAAAAACTATGTCATTTACAGCTCTGGAAAAAAATGAGAAAAATAAGAGACCACTGTAAAATTATCACTGTCTCATTTATAGGTATGTGTTTGAGTAAAATGAACATTTTTGTTTTATTCTCTAAACTACCAACAACATTTCTCAAAATTTTTAATAAAAATATTGTTATCTAGAGCAGGTATTTGAAGAACACATCAAATAGTCAAAATAACAAAAAAAAATGCAATGTTTTCAGTTCAATGTTGGATGGCTTGTGACCATCCATGTTCCTCCAGAAGTTTTCAAAGTGGGTTCAGGTCTGGAGACTGGACTGGTCATGACAGGGTCTTCATCTGGTGGTCCGTCATCCACACCTTTATGGACCTAGCTGAGGCCAGGAGCATAGTCCTGACAGAAGAACCAGTCCCCAGAGTTTGGGAACATTGTCAGAGCAGAAGTCCAGTAGTTTTCAATAGTTATTTTTGGATTACAATTACTTCTGCGGCACTAATAGCACTGTTTTTGCCACCCAGCTAGTTCTATTGTAAGAAGATAGTGGTGTTTATACTTCTCCTTCTTCAATAAGACATGGATCAGGTGTTTATTCAGTAGAATAAGGTGTGCTTGTGTTGGAATTCAACAGACACAGGAATGGAATGGCTGTCATACATGCAGACAAGCTGATTTCAGAGGAAATTGCAGTGGTGTCTTAATTTTTTCCAGAGCTGCATGTATTTGAATCAGACCAGTGAAGCTCATAAACACCAAAGTGGGAGGATTATGTCTGTAAAGTGGTGACTCTATGCACAACAAACACAATATGCACCCTAAATAAAACTGCATCCTCATGTACATACATATACACACAGCTGCAGTGAAGAGTGTGTTTGCCTTTCTAGCCTTGACTATATTTAATGGAGCATGAAGTCTCTGAGCGCAACAGTAAACATAACAGTAACCAGTCAACACAATGACGACTGAAGCTTCTCATAAAGCGACCAATATCAGTGCCACCACCTGCTCCCAAAAAGAAACCACATTCAGCTGCAAAGAAAAGCTGTGCAAATAGAAACAAAACAAATATAACAGTAGCATTAACATAAATGCCACACTAGCATTGCTTTCCACCAGAAACAGCACTCAGTGAGACTGACGCTGACCTCACAGTATTTCAGTTTACTGGTAAATTGTCAAAGGTAACTCTATCATATTACTGACAGTGACAATGTGAAGATGTTATTACTACACAGTTCAGGTCAGATACTGTATCTATCATTAACTTCCTGATAAAATGCTGCCCTCTCTGTTGATATCTGCGCTTCATAGTCTCATAGTCTGATCTTAATCTTGCAATTTGTCCCTTTAAATTATTGCCTCCCCCAAAAAATCCAACAGTACAATGTTATTCTGGAATATGGAACATCTTAAATACATCTGGTCCAGCTGTAAATGGAATCCTGTGGAAACCTTTAAGTTTTACTATTCAGAATCTTCTACACTTTTTAAACAAACAGAAATCTTGACAGCTAGGTTTCTCAACTATTAAAAAAAAAAGGTAGATTTTTGTGATTGGAGATGCAAGACATGAAGCTACATGCCACAGAAATCCATTGAGAAACTTTCTGTCTGAATCTTTATTTAATCATGCCTGAAAAAAATACTTCCACGCACTGAGTTCATCTTCACCTCAGATCATATGACAAATCCAGTAGTTGAGGAGGAGCATTCAGGTGCAGATTCCCAGACCCTCCTTTATGGCCAGTCAGTGTTCTTCACTGTTTTCCTTGTATTGAACCATGGGCTGTTAAAGGTTGATGCACACTGAGAAATATTCTTTCAACCTTGAATGAGGATGGGACTAGATTGACATATATGGTAATGTCCGCTTACCTTATATTTTACCAATCTATATAATTATATAAACTGATCTTTCTTCCCATACATTAATGTCTGTGTATCCATATTTTTTCCTGTTTATCTCCTTTTGTGAAATATTAATTCTATTCCATTATTCGATTCTAATATCATTTTAATCTATTTAAAATGCTGACTTATTAGATGTGGCACAGTGTAAATCAATGACCCCCTACAGACAATCACTATATACAAAAACACTCAGATAGATAGCATTTGTGTGGGTGCTTGAAACAAGTGAGGATTCAGCTGCATCTGTCCTCCAACAGTGACACAGAGCAGCCAAACTGTTGCAGCTGCTGACACCTGCAGGCTTAAAGTGGTACTGCACCATGATTATTTAATCTGGAAGCAGCACAACCACACATTAAGGGTTTCCAATCAGTAAACAAAGGGTGAAAAAGGCAGTTATTTATGTGCTCTAAATGCAGTACTTTAATGTCCAGTGTAACAAAAAATAATGAAAATAAATCTTTGTCTTACAGTATTTTTTTCAGCAGCCGTTTCTCTTTCTTATCCAGTCATAATTAGAAAAATATGAGCCAGCTGGATACATTACAGCTGTAAAAGTGTTTAACAGCAACACACTATTAATACATATCTTTATCTCTGTTCCTTTATCACCCACTTTTGCTGGTGTCTTGTAGCTGTCAAAGACGTCTTAAAAATATGCATCAATCTTGAAATCAAAAGGGACAAAATGTGTCATACCAAAAGAAAAGTGACCTCGTATATTTAAAAATTATTACATTTTTGCATTTGACTTGTAGAAGATTGTAAGTTATGCATGTCTTTAAATGCATGGCCACTTGTTCTCTTGTTTGTTAGTTGCACAACATGCCCTGTTGCTCTTGTCTTTCTATATTTTGTATTAACAGGTACTCTGATGAGTCACTGCACCCTGACATAATATATTGATCACAATAAATATAACACATAAAGATAAATAAATGTTTGTGTATATATTGATGTGTTTCTGTTGTTTGACTCACCTCTGTGAGACCAGCTGTTCGATGTTTTGAGTGTGATGGTCGTCCAACTTGAAGCGTTGTCCATCTGTCCATGTATTGATGACTCAGCAGTTAAAATCCATTGACCCTTCAGCCAATAATCCAACCAACAGTTGGGCTTTCCCTCACTTTGTAAAAGTCTGCTGGAACCATTTTTATCCCATCAGTCTGTAGATTCCCCCTTTTTACTTTTCAGCAGTGCCATAATTTATCTCTGGAGTCCAAATAAGTAAGGTGCGATAATATCCTTTAAATCAGTGGAAACCTCAAATACAGCAGGTAACCTGTTCAAACTATGAAATGAAATATCTAGAGTTACTCAACTCAATCTGCTCTGCAAAAAAGAAAGATTGGGTATTAAGAGGTCTAATATTTTTTTAGAGAGGCAAATTATTCAACTGTTTAAAGTCTGTGTTCATATCAACCTCTCAGCTATAAGTCTGTCTTTTGTATGGCAGCTAACAAACATAAAACTTGTGTTAATTTTAAGAAAAAATATTAATATACATTTTTTTTTATAGTTATTTACTTTACTCTGTTAAGCATAGAATTACTATTTGTTTCAGAAACTGCTAATTTTAACTTTGTTTTAATCAGGACACTGACAAATTTGCATTCAAATGAACAAAAAAGTTCAGTGTTC
The DNA here is from genome assembly GCA_037367295.1 of Apogon hyalosoma. NCBI lineage: Eukaryota > Metazoa > Chordata > Actinopteri > Kurtiformes > Apogonidae > Apogon > Apogon hyalosoma. The sequence goes on from JAPQRP010000005.1 coordinate 14,135,272, forward strand.
ATTAATTTATTCTGATTAACCACCTCTCATGATGCTTTCAAAAATTATTACATGATACTCATTTATAGGAATTGAAATTGCTCATCATTTGTAGTTGAAATGTAAATATTTCTGAATATCTCTACTCCAATTAAAGCATCTATATTCTTTCATCTCACAGTTAAGTAGATCTGAAAAAAAATCACCTGTTAAATTCAGTTAAATATTAGTTCAATGACTGAAATTTCATCTGACTTTTATGATTAAAATACAAAGTACAATACTTTCACTTTAGAAACTTGTACTATTTAACTGATAAAAGTTACTTTTAGTATCTTTCTGGGCTCTCTTGGCTTCCATAGAACTGGATGTTTTGACAATAACGATGGACTTCTTGCTTCAAGCTTGTGTGTGTGTGTGTGTGTGTGTGTGTGTGTGTGTGTGTGTGTGTGTGTGTGTGTGTGTGTGTGTGTGTGTGTGTGTGCGTGTGTGTGTGTGTGTGTGCGTGTGTGTGTGTCTGACAAGAGTGTGTGTCTTTTTTTTGCTAATTAGAATAAAAAAATTTTGAAAACTGAAATCTGAAGTTTCTGATAGAAACTTACATTTTAAATATATTTGAGTCTTTACACTATGTCACAGCACTATGTCATAAAAGATGTGTTGGTAAATGACCAGCATCTTTTTGTTTTATCCTCCATCCAGCATCAATCAAATTTTGATGCAAATATTTTATGTTTTTGTTTTTTGTTTGTCTTATTTAACATCAACTGAATCCATCTGGGGTTTTCTAGCTGTCAAATAACCTTAAAACATCATATCAACCTGTGAAAGCCAGTCATGGTTGTCATTATTTTTCACATTTTTGTGCCTAAAAATAACTAAAATAAACTCTGGCGGCAGCCCAGTTTGAACCAACATAGTTGATGTAACTAAAGTGCTTAGATGAACAGGTCAAACACTCGAATATGTTTTTTACAATAACTGACCAATATTTACTGTTACAAAGCTAACAGAAGTGATCCGATAGCTTCAGAAGGTGGAATGAAACAACATGGAGGCTTCCACAACATGGTGGTTTTCTGGTCTCTACAGTTTCAGCCTGCATCCTTTCATTCCTGAGGCAGACAATACAGAAAAGTCTGGAAGGTTGCTATAGAAACTGCATCCACCGTAAAGGTGCAGAGCCCCATTTCATCCACAGGGTGGCGCTCTTGGATTGAAATTGTTGTACCTTCTTTCATAATACTTTGCTGAACAGGCTGATGTGGGGGATTTAACCTGATGAAGAGTGGAAAATTGAACTTTGGATGACAAGAGGGGGATTTGTCCGTATGTTAGCCTTTAAGGCTGCTTCATACGCCACTGAATTAAGATCAGCCTGGAGATTGAACTAAAATCAAAGGGGTTTTTTTTGTTTGTTTGTTTGTTTGTTTGTTTGTTTTAATTTGGGTGATATTTAATTATTCTGACTACTGTCATTTGAAAAGAAACATCAGCTCCAGCGATCCTAAACTGGGCTCCAGCCAACCTGAATGGAAAATACACGAGGGTGAAATAACAGGTGTATGTGCGCGCGAGCGCGGCACGATAATAATAACAGCCACCACGTGCCTCCTGCATCATCAGTTTGTAAATTTAGATTGAATTGGTCCTATGTTTCTGAAAAGCAAATGTAAACTCTGAACCTGCATAAGGGTAACAGATTACGCCTTTACTAAGAAAAACCTCGATGATAAAGTGCTACAAATATACTGATGGTTGTCTAAGCTTTTTTCCGACTCATTATGCGTAATGGAAGACTTTGAAGGGGGTGAATCTGATTTGTTATAATCCATCCATTGTTGTGTTTGTTTGTGTTTTCCCTTTGATGACAGAAATATAGAGCTCGCCAGTCTGAACTCAACGCGGAGCGCAGGATGTGGGGATGCCACAGAAAGAAGCCGTTCCCTCGGCCACCGGGGCGTAATCTCGGGTCAAATCATACATCTGTGAGTTTCCCGGTGTAGGCTTTGTGCGGGCTGCAGTTGGTGTATTTGATGGAGTCTGCATCGTCGCTGTCCAGGTAATCGGACTTGGACAAGGACGGCTTGCTGTCGCTCTTCCTGAACTCTCCAAACGTCGGCTGCTGCTGACCACAGGTCACGTGCGTGTACTGGAACTGCTCCTCGTGCTCCGTTTCTCGGTGGTAGAAGTAGTTGAAGTTGGAGACAATGACGGGCACGGGCAGCGCGATGGTCAGCACTCCGGCAATGGCGCACAAAGAGCCCACGATTTTGCCCCCAATGGTGACCGGACACATGTCCCCGTAGCCCACGGTGGTCATGGACACCACTGCCCACCAGAACGCGTCTGGGATGCTGCTGAAGCCCGACTCCGGGTCATCGGTCTCTGCAAAGTACACCGCGCTGGAAAAGAGGATGACCCCGATGAAGAGGAAAAATATAAGCAGTCCCAGCTCCCTCATACTGGCTTGCAGGGTCTTCCCGAGAATCTGTAGCCCTTTGGAGTGTCTGGAGAGCTTAAAGATCCGGAACACCCGGACAAGGCGGATGACCCTCAGGATGGCCAGGGACATGGCCTGCTGTCCGTTCCCCTGGTGCTCTGCGAGCTCCAAGCCCAGGGTGATGAAGTAGGGCATGATGGCTACAATATCTATTGTGTTCATGATGTTCTTAAAGAAAGCGGGCTTGCTGGGGCAGGCCAGGAACCTGACCAGCAGCTCAAAGGAGAACCAGATGATGCAGAGCGTCTCCACGATGAAAAACGGGTCTGTGAACGGGTTTGGCTTCTTTGCGCGCGCGGTTCCGTTCACCACCAGCTGTTCGTCAAACGTTCTGGCTTCCTCCCTGAACTCGGGTAAAGTCTCCAAACAGAAAATCACAATAGAGATCAAAATAACCAGCACGGAAACTATTGCTATCCCTCTGGCGGGTCCGGAGCTCTCCGGATACTCAAACAGGAGCCAAACCTGCCGCTGGAACTCATTATCAGGCAGCGGCCGCTCCTCCTCCTTAATAAACCCCTCATCCTCCTTAAAATTCTCAATCACCTCCTCCCCCAGTTCATAAAATTTAATCTCCTCCATAAAAATGTCCACGGGTACGTTGACGGGTCTCCGGAGCCTGCCGCCGGACTGGTAGTAGTAGAGGATGGCATCGAAACTGGGTCGGTTCCTGTCGAAGAAGTACTCGTTCCTCAGCGGGTCGAAGAAGCGCATCCTCTTGCGTGGGTCCCCCAGCAGAGTGGAGGGAAACTGGGCGAGCGTCTTCAGCTGCGTCTCGAACCTCAGCCCGGAGATGTTGATGACCACCCGCTCGCAGCACTCCTGGTTCTCGGCTCGCTCCGGGTCGTACACATCCTGGGCTGACAGGGCGGCCAGTGCCACAGTCTCATCCAGGTTCTCTCCGGGCACCACTGTCATCTTTCCCCCCCAGACAAGGGCGACGCGTTCCGCACCTCAATCCTCTCTTTCCACCTCCGCGCGTATTTGGGAACCAGCTGAGTGTCTCCGCGTGTCTTTTTCTTTTTTTTGCGTCACGTCTGCGGGTGAGCTGGTTCCGCTGGCATTGTTACTGCCCCCCTCCACGCTCACCTTCCCGTCCACGCGCTGCTGTAGTCTGGACTATGGCTCGGCTGTCACATTCACTGCATTTTAAGCAGGCTTTGCCCTCCCCGAGCTGACGTGTGTGTGCACGCTCTCTCACTGAGGGGAAATAAAAACACACATGCAAGCACATATGCTCAGGGTGAATTTGATCCAGATATTTACGAACAGATACACACGGTAAAATGAAAACATTCAGGTGGAAATATCTGGATTTTGGAGACTTTGCGTACACGAAAACTGTCGTGCGTAATGAACCTGTTGTCTCCAGTGTGGCACAGGTTCAAGGTTATCCCTTGAGTTTATATTTATGTGGAAATATAACATGGTACTCGCAAATATGTGCAATGGGAACGTTTTAAAAGAATAATGATTAAATTTCATTGGTCGTTGAATGTATGAAGGGAAAACGTGATTGGAAAACATGCAGAAAACATGCGATAACAGTTTCATGCAAAATAGTCCTTTTGTATGCACGATAGGAAATGAATGAATACCTGTGGCTCAGGGTTTCGTCCTCCATCCATTCGTACCCACGCGCACAGGGACAAAAAAGACAAGAAATACGCTCTGCAATGTCACGTCGCAGCTGTTTCGAGAGAAGACCTTGCTGACGTTTCCACAGCAGCCCTGAACGCTGCTCAGCTGCTCCACAAGTTGTGCACGACCTGCGAGATTGGTCATGCCTTTTCTCTGTCAGACATGTTGCACCGTGCTCGAAAACGCAAAACATAAAGACTTGTACTTCCTCCTTGTTGCGGTGGCCAATGAAAAAAAAAAAAAAAAAATCCAAAGTATCCGTTTCAAGCAACATGGAAGGAAAACACTGCGCCGTGCAACAAGTCAAAGAAAAAAAAACTGGATGATGGAAATAAGGGAGAGTTTCTGGGCTGCAGCTCAAAGTAGTGACGTGTTTTCCTAAAATAGCTGGATTTCTCCCAGGGCCTCAGGAAAAGTTTCTTTTCCCATGGAATGGCCCGAGGGAGCCGCGATGGAAGGAAAATGAAGGAAAAAGAGATGACAAAAAAAGGAAAAAACAGATTACACTTCCAACCAGCAAAGATGAAGATGCAGTGTGATTCATTCAGAAATTAAATATAGAGGCTTTCAAACACCTCATCATTGAGTAGCCTATTCGATGCCAAACAGAAAAAAAAACAAAAACATTTCTCTTGAATTAAACCCAAAATACCCCAAAACAGTCCAACCCCTAGCTCAGATAAAATTAGCCAAAATATAACAAGAGACTTGTTATTTCTAAAATGTGCAGTGTACTTCCAGAGAACTTACTGTAGGGTATTTTTGATATGAAAGACAAATTCTGTTTTAACTGTCAAAAAGTCGTCTTTAAGGGTTAAGTACAGTGTAAGTGTAAAGACATGCAGCTACTTGCACATATAAAGTTAAGATGTTCAGGTTTAGAAATTGTATGACAAACTTGTTCAACAACTTACTTTTTTACTTGCTCTCATTTCCAGTAACTCTTGCATAGACTCAGAAGTATACAGTTATGTAGTTAGTTGTGGTTAAAACCTTTTTTTTATTATTTCTTTTTTTCCCCTTTTTGATTGATCTCATCATTATTTAAGGAAACTGAATATTCTCACTTTGTGGCGACTTTTGTGTCAAATCTTTGCTTTTCGCTGTTATTGTGTTTGCACTTGGTTTGAAGATTTTCCCAAAGAGCAGAGAATGTGACTGTTGGTTTGATGGTAGAATTTTAACTATTAACTGAAAGCCATTTTATTGGTCTAGTTATCCCATAAAGACCCAGTGCTACTTTTGTGTCAGTTCCCAAATGGATTTTCTTCTCTATTTAACCTTTCTTAAGTGATTTATCACCATTCATTATAATATTATCCTCTGTATTTTGCATTTTTTTCCCAATGAAAATCAGATATTTTCCTATATTTAATTCACTGATCATGTAGATGTTCAAAAAAGCTGAGATTAAAGTTGAAGGTTACTATACGTCCAAAAAAGAGAAGACTGAAGAAAAAGCAACTTTTTCAGCAAATATATTAGTAACTGAAAGTAAAAACTAGCATTTCCATCCACTGTCATTGATCCAACTCCATGGGTTTTACTGTTGAACCAGTGTTGTAGAAGATGACGGTGTTTCCATGTTAACTACGGAGCATCAGAACATCCAAATGGGTCATATCTGATGACTAAGAAAAGATGACAAACTGTATTTTACACTAATTATTTACATGCATTGATAGGATTAGTGGATCGACAGGTATTAAACAGTTCACATCAGTAGATGGTTTTTGGTCGACAGTGGCTGTTTGGGTCTTTATGGATTAATGGAAAAATGATCAGGCCATTAATCCTCAAAGACCTAAACAGTGACCAGTGACCAAGAGCAAAATACTTGTTTTTAACTGAAAATTGCAAAATGCAGAGCATAATATAATAAATGCTGACTAAAACAATGTATTGAACATTGGCGTCATTTACAACAGTACATGTATTACTGAGTACTGGAATATGAGCCAAACAGTCCTACCCATGTGGCTTTAGACAAACTGCGACCACTTTGAACTTTCTTTGACTCATATCTTTTATGTGAAACCTGGAACAGAATCATGTTTAGATCCTGAAGACTTTTTGTCACTGTATTTTCATCTGAAAAAAATATGAAAACCCTGGTGTTAAAAGCACTGAAGTTACATTTTTGGACAATTCAAATTGAACATATAAACATGTTGTATTTGTTTAGCTAAGTCTATCCGATAAATGTTTTTAACCGACTTTTTTTGTGACTTCAGCACTTTTAGCACCATAGTCTTCACATCTTTGATCTGTTTGTGATATGTGAGAAATGCATAACGGTGAGAAGGCTTAAATGACCTGTTGCATAGTTTCCACATGTCAGCCTCCACTATGCTCATTCCTTGTATCCTGTGAGCTCCCTGGCTGTAACACACACTCACACTAGTTGCTAAGTTCACGCATTTTTATCCACATGTTGCTGAGAGGTTTCCAAATGTCAGACTCTTCTCTAGTAAATTCTCTGGCAGCTCGTCATCCCTGTTTCTGTCCAGGTTTCTGCCTGCTGCTGGACTGCAGGACGTCCATGTGTCCTCAAGCACAAAGTCACTCTGTAATATCTGTGATGAGGTCACTTCATACAGTCACATGTCAGGGTTAAAATAACGGTTTAAGCTTAAATGTCACATTAATTTGACAGCTGTTTGGTTACAAAAGAGTCAGTTAAAGGGCACAAAAGAGGTAGATTTAAGAATGCTCTGCAGAAAACAGTCATTGCAAGTGTATTTATGTATGTGTGTGTGCATATTCAGCACAGGTGTGATTTTTTCACTAAAAAGTAGAGAAATGTCCTCCATGTTTTTTGTTCTCACAGGAATCTTGAAAGTCATGTGACTTGGACATAGGCCAATGGAAAAGAATAGGATAAAAAATCATGAACATATTACAATTTTCAGGCCCTAATTGTGAGACTGGTACGTTTTGTACTGTGGACAAACGTAGCTATTTCACATTTTGATATGAGACTGGGTTGGCATGGTACATGGCATGTATAATTAGAATTACCGTCAGTCAAGTTCTAATTAACATCCAAGTGTGTCCATATAATACTGTATTTGTGATCAGGACTCAAAAGGAGTTTAATAAAATATTAAATGTGTTTTTTTCTATGTGATGTATTACACTATCTGCATCTAGAGACTGTTTTACAGAGGAGAATGATGTCAGTGTGAGGTTGATCTTTCAGCTTTTGGTTATAGAATGTCATCACTCCATAATTTTATCCTGTTTCATAATCACATTCATTCTTGAGTTAAAGCTAAAAATGTGTTTTGTGAGGAAACCCTTACCTTTAACTTTTGGCCACCAAAATCTAACATTTCATCTGTTTCAAGTGTCCAAGTGAAGATTTGCACCAAATTTGAAGACATTCCACCAAGGTCTTCATGAGATACCACATTTACAAGAATAGGACAGATGGAGGGACACTACCCACACTAATATTTCCTTGGACCATCTTTAGCTTTGATTATGGCACACATTCACTATGGCATCATTCTGACAAGCTTATGCAATGTCATGAGGTTTATTTCCATCCATAGTCGTATTTCATTTTGGCCAAGATCTTGTATTAACGATGGGGGAGTTGGGCTGATGTGTAAAGTCATCTTCATCACATCCAAAAGATTCTCAGTGTGGTTCAGGTCTGGACTCTGGTGGGCAATCCATGTGTGGAAATGACATCTCATGCTCCCTGAACCACTATCATGACTTCTAATGTTAATAAATTGTGATCTGATATCATTAAATGTTCAATCACAATCATTTAAGATTTTTTCCGACCACATTTCTTCCTCAAAGATTATGGTTCAACCCAATTCCTCCAGGTTTTAATTATGTATTGGACAGTTTTTAACCTAGTATTAGTTGTTTCAGCAATGTCCTTAGAAGGGCCAATAATCTGAATGATATGACCCTTCTGAAACAGAGATTTTAAGAAATAAGAGGCTACTCACTGCATCAGTTAGAGCTCATTTCCTTCTGACATACAGATATCAATTATTGCAGTAATTATCCAAGGGAAGGATTTTACCGATTTGCTTTGTTAAATCCAGTCACGTATTTGATTTTGGCCATGATTTGTGAAATGCCTTTGTCCCTGTCCATCACCATCACAGACATAAGCATGTAGTGCAAACCTTGTAGATTCAGATTATGGATCAAAATGGCAAGACAAAAGTGACAAGTGGCATTTGATAGCTGTGCATCTGTGAAATATGTAAGGAAGAAAAGAACATCTCTTCTTCAGGTGAGTGCACTGGACGTGATGTGACTGTACATAGAGAGGGACATTATTATACAGCCACGGCGCATAAAGCCCTCATTACTAAGATGAATGTGTATTTGAGAGTTCAGTGATGCAAAAACCATCAGCACTGTTCTAGAGAGATGTTTTTACTCTTAAATGTTATCTAGGCCTTTACATATGTGAATGGGCAGCCGTGGCTCAGGAGGTAGAGGGGGTTGTCCAATAACCAAATGGCTGGCAGTTTGAATCCCACTCAGTCCTATGTGCCGCTGTGTCCTTGAGCAAGACACTTCACCAACCTTGCCTCCAGTGCTGCTACTCACACTGGTGTATGAATGTTAGAAGGTGGTCGAAGGGGCTGTTGGTGTAGATTGGCAGCCACGCTTCCAGCTGTAGATTATCTATGTAGATTACCACCCCCAGAGTGTGAATGTGTGAGTGAATGAATAATGGATCCATTGTACACATTATACGACTGTGCGTTAATAGAACAGCATTATATTAATCTAATCCATTGTTATTATTATATGTAGTACATATGAAGTCTTACTGTATAAACCAAGAAATTCAAAATAAAATGAGGAAACTTTCAGTTAAATAGTTTGTGAAGAGATAAACTAGGACAGCCTTTCAGTTCCTAAATTTCACTTCCTTGTGATTTTTATCACAGCTGTAAATATAAAACCACTTCACTTAAAAACTGACTGACTCCGTTCAGTCTGACGTCTTTACTTGAAAATCACCACAATGGAAGTCACACAATAACAGAGGCCTGTGTTATCGAAGTGAGTTGACTTCCTTTTGAAAACTCCTGGAGGTTCACATGTGTAAATCATGTCATCTGGATGGAATGTGGTGAATTCAGCATCTTCACAGTACAGTCTTTTGTTACAGTTTTCTAGATTGTTAACACACTTCACCAAACTCAGCTTGTTCCTCATCATTGCTTTCTGAGTCATCCTCTTGTTAAATGTCGTCACACTTGATAATGCACAGGAAACAGGTAACATAAATCTCATAGAATGACTTAAAACTATAGGATTATCTGTATTAAACAAGACAAAAATATTTATTCACCAATGACAGAAATGACTTACATAGTTATTGATGTTTAATACACATACTGTATGTTCAACTCATAAATAGTCAGTTAGTCTGTATCTCCTGTAGAAGACGCTTCCATGTGTGAAGGTCTAAGTATCGACTGTCTGTTGGATTGTTTGGTGATTTCCACATAATGAGTTTTATTTAATTGCATTTACGTTTACTCTATATTTATCAGTATTCCATATTTTTGAGTCTGAGAAGTATGAAAACAAGTCTATGACCAGACCAGTGTAATGAAAAATGTTTCCAAAATAGTTATGGTTAGTGTTTCTTTTGCAGTTCAAGAGTAGAACTTATAGATTTTATTCGCCAACAACATGTAAATCAGCAGTAAAAGAATAAAATGAATGACAAAAACGTCATCTCTTTGAACAGAAATAAAGATTGCTGAGTGTAGTTGAGATGTTACCTGTAAAATCATCCAAGTCTTTTATTTCTTCTGCTTAAGCTCTTCAACACAGACCCACCCATTTTAGATGAGATTGTCTATTTGTAGAGAATTTATTTATTGGATTTTTGTTAAAGGTTTTTATTTATTGAATATTATTTATTAATTTTATATATTTGATAATTTTATGGATCCACATGTCTTTTAATCTTTCCTTTGCTGATTGCTGGTGTATGGATGTTAACCCCACAAACACAATCAACCGCAAATGTAATAAAAATTTGCAGCTTTTAACGTAATAATTCCACAAATGAAATACCTTTCCCACAGACGTAATAACAGTTGCCTACCACAAATGTAATACCTCATTTCCCACAAACGTAATAATTATTACGTTTGTGGGGATTTATTATGTTTGTGGGATTGTGAAAATCTTCAGTTTCCAAAATTGTAATAACCTCTCACAAATGTGATAAATTAGTACATTACATACATTTAAGTCATGCATGCATGAATATTCATTCATCTTTCTTTTTCTTCCCATTTATTCTTATCCTTTGAATACTTGCCTTTTTAGAATGATCAAATGTTGCAGTTCCACCACATGGTACTGACAGATTAATAAGTGTTTAATTGCAAATACAAGAGGAGGAACAAAACAGAATGGGCTAAAATGTTGTAAAGAGTTTATTAAAATCATGTTTTATAAATATTATAAAAGCTTCAGTATGAACTGGATATTATTTATTCTCATTAAGTTTAATAGAAGCCTATGTTTGAACTATGTAAATAAAATGTCTGGATATGATTATGATAACAATGGAGAGGGTAGGAGCACACTGTGGGAAAATGAGGTAGTACGTTTGTGGTAGGTGACTGTTACTATATTTGTGGGAAAGTCATTACATTTGTGGGACATTTACATTAAAAGCTGCAAATGTTTATTACGTTTGTGGGAGTTATTATGTTTGAAAGGGTTAACATTGGATGTGAGAGCACAGCAAATGAATCAGCCATTTTAGATAAATAAAGCTGTCTGAACTGAACTGAACTGAACTGAACTGAACTGAACTCCACAGAGCAGAATACTACTCATGTTGTGATATGTGAGTATCGACAAATAGCACTGGCATCAGTTAAGACTGAATCGGTTCATACTGATATGTACTTGTGTTTTGTTGTTCATTACGTTATGATTTATTGAACTGAACTGAATACATTTGTTGCAGTCTGGTGGTCTTTATAAAATGTATCCTCTGGATGGGCAAATGTGTTCAAACACATAAGAAAAACTCGTTCTCTCTCTGTTTTCTCTAGTGTTATGTCTTTCTCAACCACTCAAGTGCTGCCTTGACATCATAAAGTGTAAATGAGTATTTATTTTTTTTTATATCATCATTCATTTCTTTGGGGCAAATATTGAAATATGTTTGATGCCTATTTCTGGGTTAAGTGTTTACCTTTAATGGTTTAGATTAAAATAAAGGGTTAGGAAATGTATTATGTCAAGGAGTGTCCCAACAATGATAGTGTGACATGTCCCTGAGCGAGTGTGTTTGTGTGAGAGTCTGGCAGTTTCATCAACCATGTTAATAGAGTCTGTAGAGAGGTCATGTCTGCACATGTCTGCAGGGGACGGCGCCCTGGACAAATGAAAAGAACTGTATATGAAACTGATGTTCTTTTAAAACATAAGCTCTTAAACAATCATTTAACATGAACCACACAGACCTGCTGACAAATAAGGTTGAGTCAGTTCATTAATGAGTCCAACAACATTATTTTCTCATATTTTGTAGGTCTGTTCCCGTAAATGTTAAATGTCATGTTCCTTCTCTGGTTCGTTGTCTTTCCAATGCAGGATGATGTCTGTGCAGAGTCTGAGCCTATTGGTATTTATTTATTTTTTTCCATATTTCTCTGTGCCTCTGTTATCACCTTAAATCTGAGTTTACCACATGCAGTCTGTGCTGTAAGATCTACAAGTGCAATGTAAAAACTTGAAGTCACCTCAACTCCTACACTGAAAATCATCTTTTAGTGGAACAGGGAACATCTGGTGTCCAACAGATAACCTTTGGAGGTTGTTCAGATTTCTAAATATCACACCTTACAGTTTTAATCACATCCTTTGAAAGTGATCAGACTAATAAAAAACAGTGTGATATACAGAGGTGTGGGGAGATGCAGAGTTAGGACCGTACACCTCCACCACCCTCACTCTGCTGTTAGATCACAGGAATAAATTAGATGTCAAACGCAGGATTTGGAAAGGTAAATAAACTTCTTGCAGCTGAAATCCAGCTGGTCGTTCTTTGCTAGCAAACCACAAACTGACGGTTGATATGCTTTCATGTGATGTGTGAGTTTAGTCACCAAATCCACATCAGAATGGATGCATTTACAGATGTGAGTTCAATGTGAGTCATGAAAAGTAATGCTTTACAGGAGGAAAAAAGAAGAGTTTGAGCAAAAAAAAAAAAAAAAAAAAAAAAGGGGAGTAAAATTAATGTAACATAGTCCCACAGCCTTGTAAAACATGACATTAATAATTAACACAAGGACGTCAGATTAAGGATTTTGGTTCTTGAAGCATTTATCATTAGGATGTTTTGTGAATACACTCCCAGGTCTGTTCCACATGAGAGGGAAAATCCAGATTTGGGACATGTCCAGTTTGCAATCGGAGCTGAGCCACATTTTTTTCTTCATGGAAAGCTCCCTCTTCTATTTCTGTTCCGTGTTCATATATTTCACACACTTTGTTATTTAATGTCTGAATTCCCCCTCCCCCTACCTCATGTCAATAACTTTTAGCCTCAGCAGCACGTGGCAGACCTTAATGTGACTAATTTGGTGCTCGTCTACAGGGCAAAGGAGGAGGGGGGGGGGTGACTGATGGCTGCTCCTCTACAAAAGCAAACAATGAATGTCCTGAAAAGCCTGCTCTTATTTTTAGGGGATGACTGTGTTTTATGTAACGGGTCACTGTAATGAGAATAGCTCCATCAATCACTGGGGCAGTGCCGTCCAAACGCTCTGGGAACACTGGGATCAGAAAACATCTCATTGTGCCAGAACAGACCACGTTTTCACTCCCAGTGTCCAAAAACTGCTGCAGTAATGGAGACCAGCAGCAAAAGAGCAGAGTGCATTTATTGCAGCAGTGGAGGAAGAAATAATCTGAAATCTACTTATGGAAATCACTTTAATACGGAATTATCACCAGAAAAATGTACCCAGAAAATTGAAAGCTGCTCCATGTGTTATCAAAATAAGTCGGTCAAATCCAAATTCTTTAAATAATAATAGTGTGGAACTGTTATTTCCATAATAGGTTATGTCTTTCATCGAATATGTCTCCTAGTTCCCACCCCTAGGCCACATTTCCACTTCTCCTCTAACATTTGCTCAGTTACAGATCCAGAAACACTCCCACAGCTCTATTGATTTTTCAGTGGCACCTTTCCTGCACAGAGACACAAAGGTCCATTTAATTTTCACCTTGACACTTAATAGCTGCTGTGCACACTGCTCTTTTTTCTGCCTCATAATGAGCTCAAGTATCATACTCAGGTTTTATGAGTCAGATAATCAGTGGATCCAGTTTGACTGTAATATATTCAACTGGCCTTCATTCTGAACCTCTCTTGCTCTTTTAGGGAGGAGAGATCCTTCTGAGGGTTGCATTATAAGTCAAATAACATTCTTTACCTGAGTTGGAGTTCATATACTTTATATATAGGAGAACAGAAAGGGCATGTTAAGAAAGATTTTCTTCTGTGATCACCCTGGACATCAGCAACATATCTGTGGGTCAGTCACTATCTAGGTAGGTGTGCAAGTGAAATGTTCTTTCCAGCTCTTTCCTGTAAAGATCCCTCTCTCAAAAGCAGCATAAACTCCACTTTAGTGTCTGTCGCTTTTCCAGTAGCAGCATCGATTCAGCTCAGCACTTTATCACCCTGGATTTGATGTTTTCATTGCATGTTGTGTTGCTGTTGATGCAATTTTGTAACATGATTTGAGCAGCCAGACTGATGATCTCCTTCCAAACTCCAACTGTGGTTTGGATCTGATTTTCAGAAATAAGGTTTCATGTGGTTGTTTTGGTGTCCAGACTTTGAAAAATCAGTCTGGAAAGAAACAGGATTTGGATCTGCAGTTGGGAAAAGACTAAATGTACTCTGTGCCATGCAGCTCTTTAAAAAAAATCTACTAAAAATATAGTTTTTCATTTCACACAATTTAAAGAACAATAACCACTTATTCTGAAATGTTGCAACCAATGAAATCTGTCCATTTAATGATGTAATCAGAAGGAAGAAGAGCTCAAACTTCAATAACAATGATCTAAACACTTGACATAGTAGAAACCAACTCTGTTCTCTTTGTGGAAATACAAGGACTATCTGGGACACCCTTGAGGAAAACTTTAGATTTTGGTTTATATACATACGTTTGATTTGACTTGTCATTTCCATTCTAAAACCTCCACAAACACACCTGGAGCTTCACTATTTACACAAATGTCCTTCTCCTGGATTCTCAGTCATGACTTCTAGGTCTCCTGGGATGTATCTGGTGTCTCCTCAAGGATCAGGAGAAGGATTTATCTGGACATCAAATTAGTGGAGGATATCTGGAGCAAGACTGTCTCCAGCAGAGTCTCAAACTGTTTCGTGGACAATCCGAAACATTTTGTGAAACTATTGCAGTTTCAGGTCTTGGATGAAGCAGTGAAACTCTCCTGTTGCAGAGATTGGCTTAAGTAAAAAGTCATGGTTAGCCTGTTGAGTCTCTCAAACGCCATCACAACGGGAGACTGGATCGCTGAGATGTAACAGCAAAACTTGTTTTTTTTTGTAGCATAGTGTTTATTAACCACTGGGAACATGTCCCACTGAGGCTAAAGGGCTAACACATTTATATTTCTTCCATAAATTAATTACTTTGTTACATTTGCACACATCATCATAACCATCACTCACTTCTGATGGAGTTCATGAATAATAACCAGCTGTTTCTCAGAGCCCACTTATTTTCATCTGCCACATTATAGATTATAATTGCTCTAACTACATTAATTCAATAATAAAGTACATGTGATGTTAAAAACGTCACAGTCCCTGCAGAGAGGAGACAACTCACTGATCCTGGACCACTGTGTTGTCTGTAGAACCCAGCTGCTAATACATTAAGAGAAATTAAATCAGGGCTGCCGGAGTCTCCGATACATCCGCACTCAGTTAGTCCTGCTGGAGCTGAAGGCTAATGAATACACCTGTCAGCTGAGGAACATAGACTACTGTGTGCTACTTCTTAAATGGGTTTTGGCCCAAAGACACATTTATGACGCTTGCCTTCCATGTCTCTGTTGTAGAAACTGATTCATATGTGACACTCTAGTGGGATATGTCCTACATTATCGGGGCATGTCATGTGTTCATTATATGCTGGGGGTAATCATGCTCATGTCCTACTTTCACTACATATTAATTCTAATCATTTTCAGAGTATAATGTGGCATCACATAAAGAGACAAAACTGAATCAATTTGACGAGTGTGTGCACACCGAACAAAGGAACTGCAGACGTTCCTCAAAGCTGAAAAATAAAATAAAAACTCTTTTACCAACAAAAAATTCACCATGTTATTCTCCTTGTAACACAAGAACTGGATTTTGAGTTTCTCCATCCATCCATCCATCCATCCATCCATCCATCCATCCATCCATCCATCCATCCATCTATCTCCAGGTTGCAGGGGCAATCAAAGCAGATATACCCATACCTTCTTCCACCCACCTCCTCCTCCAGCTTTTCTGGGTGACACCAACGCGTTGACAGGTCAGCAGAGGTTTACTCCCTCCAGTGTGTCCTGGGTCTGCTCTGGGGTCTCTTGCTGGTTGATTGCATCACTCCAGATGATGTACTAATCCACTTGTCAAACTGATGTCATTCTTAACCTGGAGCAGGCACTCCACTCTTTTCCGACTGAAAACCATGGTTCTCAGACTTAAAGGGGCTAATCCTTGGCCCAGTTGCTTCTCACTTACCTCTAACCACTATGAGTTTGAGGCACAGTTTGATGGAGCCAGCAGGACCACATCATCTGCAAAAAAGAAAAAGTCCTGAGGCCACCCAGTTGAACACCCACCAAGACCACCTGTCTTTGCTTAGAAATTCAGTTCTTAAAAATTGTGAACAGAATCAGAGACAAAAGGCAGCGTGACCTGCACCATGAGTATGTCAGGCTTACTGGAGGCATTTTAACCAGTCTGTCTCCAGTTTTACAGTAACAAAGTAGTCCAAAGCAATGAGCCACAGACGCCATTGTCCTGAAGTACCCTTGATGTGATGTCACGAGGGACACAGTTGAATGCCCTCTCCAAATCCATGAAACACATGTGAACCAGTTGGGCAAACTCCCATTTCTAATAAAAACAAAATGCACTCTACACAGTTATGTTACTTACTTTGTCACTTCATTATAACAGAAGAGTTACAAAAGTTAAATTAAGCATTAACTTAAGTAAAAAGGATATGGTGTCAGTGACAATTGAATGAAATTGGAAATTATTGTGAATAAATTACAGATTTCTATGATTTTCAACATTGCTGGAAGCAAGTTACTTTGAGACCAAGTTCTTTTTAAATATTCTAATGCAGAAACATCACATAGACTGTATGCTATTATGAAAAAATAGTTTTGAAGATGAAAAACAAACCAACAATAACCAAACTATTGCTTTGGATTTTCTTAGATTCTTTCTGGCACAGCCTGCTAAACAGCAACACAATGTGTACTTTTGGCCCACGACAAAATAGTGTCTGAATGACTGGGGCAATTTTTCCATGCAAATGAAATGAAGGATTAGTTCCTGAGATGCTTATCCTTCTGTAGATGCTGAGTTTTGAATTATTCCTACATAATGGAAAAGAGCTGTAGATTTTTGGTCCAGCACTAAGTGTTCACTGGTGTTGGCTTCAGTTTTCCACCACTTGAGTGTAACACCAGCAACATTTACAAAATCAGTACTACTGATAATAACGACAGAGTGGCTCGATCTATTGTATATCATGAACTGTCTAAATCAGAGATTGAAAAAACCCTCATTAAAGTAAATTGTGTTACATAACGGCTCACATAGTGCTGTGTTTTTTAAGTGCACTTGACATGTTTTTGTTGTGATGCTTGTGTTCAGAGCGTCACTGCGTCTTCAATGAGATGAGCTATTTTTCATGATAGACACTTGAAAGTGGACCAGAACCCAGCAACATAAATTATAATGATGAGACCAAAGCCTGCAATGGTGGGAAAAGTGGCTCCATATGCTTTGTATATATTTCAGAGGGGATGATAAAGTGTAATAGTTGGTTCAACAAATCCCAATGGAGCTCACATGTCAGCAACCAGTGAACTTTAATGTCCAAAAACAACACAAGGACAGGGTCATGTGTGGTTTCTGTTTATTTTTCCTCAATAAGAAATGTGAGTTGAGTGTTGAAATGTGACTGTTGGAGGGATTTAATCACAGTTAAATCAGCTGAATGTCAAAGGTTATTTACACATATGTAATCTATCTTTGTAAAAGAAATGTTCACTTAAAAATGTTAATGTATTTATGGCATGGCAATGGTAATGAATGGTGTATACAGCTCATTATTGTGGGTAGGACGTCATCTTTCATCTTTGTGGTAAATCTAATAAACATGTTGTAACACTGACTAAACCATTTAACCATAAAAATCTATTTCCCAAGACTGACCTAGCTAAGAAGAAATGTAGCATAGACATTTTTAGAACACCTTATCAAGAAAAAGGAAACAACTTTTACTCATTATAAATAAATAAGTCAATAAATACATAAATAAATAAATAATCTGGGTATATATATATATATATATATATATATATAAAAGTCAAATGTGTAACATAAAATAAATGTAGGTTTCTTGCATTAACGTCCAGTGTTTTGTTGATCTACCTATTCTGTTTTAATGACATCATCTCACATCACTGATCTTTAGTCAAATGAATGATGCTTCTTGACACAATCACTAGACGTTACTTAATAAAACGTTACAGCGAGCTGCTGCACAAGCAACATTTTTATAGGAGGACAGTCTCTATTTTATCTTTTTTTTCTTTGCAGCCTGTACATACAGTATGACGGCTGACATTTAAAGTCCATCACCTTTAACCATTTAGATACTGATTTGTGATGGAGGAGTGGCCACGCTAGGAGATGAGTACATCACTTTGCATGCTGAGACACTGGTGTTGAACCATGTAATCTACTAATGCATCCCCCTGGAGACAAGTCATTCCTGAAAACAGTCATGTCCTCTACATCTCTGCAACAGTCAGGGAGTCACTCAAATTACCAGAACAGTCACCTTGGCCCAGCAGGCAGCCATGCAGGGAAACAATAAACACACAAACAAACAAACATTGTGCTGTGATATGTCTGGATTTACAAGAGAGAATTAATGGTGCATTGAACAGGAATGAGTGGCATCTCACATTGAAGGGATGGAAACCTGAGGCCCCTGAGTCACATCCAGCCCTCTCTAATGACTTCATGAAATTAATAACTTTTACTATAATAATTAATACTTTTTTTTTTTTTTTTTTTTAATGTAGCTACCGACGTTGAATGGGACAAAAGTCATTCTTAGGTTATTCAAGTATAAATTTGTGAAGTGTGTCTACATCGTACTTTGAGTAAAACATGCATATAGAGTTCAGATATTTTTTTGTGCTGGACTGTACAAGGTGGTTTGCAGAGTCAGAGATGCACAGCAGAAGTAGCAAAAGGGAAATCCAAAGAACACGAGGCTGGATATCACAAGGGTGAGGAGTATAGACATCTATTCTGTACAAGGCATAACCTTCTGGCACCATGGTGGTGGTCTGACCAGGCTTAAATACTGACTCAGATATGAGGACAATAGGAAGCAGGTGTAGCTCGTCAGCCACGCCCACTCACACACCTGCAGGGAGAGAAACACAAAGGAGGAGGGAGGAGAAAAAACACAGACCACCACTGCAGCAGATCAGTAAAAAGAAAACACAAATAGTTTTTAAGCCCCATTTGGAATAAAATATTCTTCTCATGAAATGATTGTGACAATGTGACTTATTCTTGATAGATAACGTGTAACTGGACTCAATATGTGATCATTGTACCTGGTTAATGGTGATTACTGAAGTGTATCAATGGATGAAAAAGAGGAATGAGTCTGAAAACAAAATTATTCCAACATTATGAACAACTGGATATTTATAATGCAGTCAAAAAAGTATCATGATTTTGGGGTTTTTTCATGCCATGCAGGACTAAATTTTCCTGTGAACCTGTGGTCATCTATATTATAAAAGACAAGTGGCCTCTGTATGTGTGTGTGTGTCAGGATTCAAACAAAATCCATAAAGAGTTGACTGCTGCAGTTTGGCATACTTTTGTATTTTTGGTCAGGGAACAGACTAGCGAAAACAGCAAGTTGATAGGACCAATATTTTGGTATATTAGTAATTTTGGAATACAATAGCCTTCCAATCACGTTGCTATACCCAGGAGGCTTTGGCGGCGACTGCTGGACAAATGTGGTACAGCACACATGAATACACAACAGCATAAAAACTACCACATCTAGAACTAGTGGATCCCCATGGGTCAATCGCACTAGTTTGTAATAACTGCAGAGGTCATCTATGATCTTAATCATGTGCAACTCAGACAGGTTTGTAATATGAAAAGTAAAAATCCTATCGCAACCCAATTTCAGCAAATGTACAGGTCCTGTGATAATATTAGTCCCATGCTAATCAAATTCTCTATAATCTGTGGGGGCATATGCTACATTTTTTTTTCTTCCATGGTTTATTCTTCCTATTTCCTGATCAGACATGATGGAGGCTGCACTGGTGATGATATAGCAAAGTTGGAGTGTTTTAGGTGGAAGTTGAGGAGGCTCATGTCACAGTACTGCTAGGATGTTCACTGAAACAGCAAATCAAAACCTGTCAGAAGTATGACATCTAAAAACTGTGGATGGGTGACATACGTGACAGCTGCAGGAAGGAACATTTTTCTGTCTTTCAATAGTTATCTGTAGGTGGTAAACCTGTCCTTGACGTCTAAAATTTGTTTCATAAAGTTTAGTAAGAGGTCTATTGCAGAGGTCTGCAGGTTATACTAGTCATGTGTGACTAAAGTAAAGACATCAGTCAATCCAGTGGGTGTGAAAGGGATCAAGAGCAATAGAACGTGTTGATTCATATCCACACTGTTGTCTATTAAAATAGAACAGCATCACCAAACAACTTGACTGTCTGGATAGTGAGGAGTTTCTGGAATGTTAACGTCATGTGAATCAGATCCAGTTTGTACTGTGTGTCTTTTTACCTGGAAGCTTCACATAGACCAGTGTTTTTCAACCTTGGGGTCAGAAGCCCACATGGGGTCGCCTGGAATTCAAATGGGGTTGCCGGAAATTTCGAGTAATTGATAACAATAAAAAATGAAAACTTACTTATAAAAATATATGTGGTGAGTTGAGAGAGACAATCACAATCCATAAAAGACATGACAAACTGTGAAGCTGAAACTGAAGCACCGTGGTACTGTTTATCTGTCAAATGTTCAAACTGAAGCACTGTG
>JAPQRP010000005.1:14169342-14181814 GCA_037367295.1 Apogon hyalosoma
TGTTGTAAAATTTTGATGTCTTGATAACTGGTATTGGGGGCTCCCCAAGCCTTTGAGCCTTTGCCGCCCAGAACGACAGAATACTCTTTGTTTCTTCGCTGACATCTTTAAATCTGAATAAACGACACAAACGGTAAAAAAAAACAAAACAGGCACAGGTTCACCCTTTTTCAGCTCACTATTCTAACAAACACTTAAATCAGCAAGTATTGGTCTTTAGGAAAGTTATAGTAACTATTAAAACATTAAAATGAATTGAGATACTATGTGATGATGAACAGTGACGGTTCTCTTCCTCCTCCAGCTCTACAACTTCAGAGCCTTCGGTTAGCTAGGTTAGGGCGGGGGGGGCTTGTCTGTGTTTGTCAACCAGCGACAAAGTTGCTAAAAGTTGGCAACACTGCCTATTTCAGCCCTTACCCAGCCGGCAACAAGAAATTCTGTTTTCTGATTGGCTGAGAAATTCTATTTTCTGATTTGCTAACTCAAGATAGCTGTATGAGCACACAGTAGCCTGTCATTGACTCGTTCATAGTAACGCAGTGAAGTTAATTTATCAGTGTGAGAAATGGCATGTGTGGCGTGTGAAGTCGTTGAAATGCATGTGTCTCACTCATTGCGTGAAACTTGAGAGCACTGGTTTATGGGAACATCACATAATCCAGTGGCATTCATAAACATGTTTTTAGCAGCTGAAGATTCAGCCACTACTAAAATGTACTGTATATCATTCAAGACAACCAGTAAAAACTAACAGAATGGTTAAAGCAGTCATATTGATATTTAAGGTATTGATTGATTACAGTAATGGTTTTAGCATGTGCACTCTATACCTTAAAAGCTGCACAGTGCATTACATCTGCAAACATTACAAAGCCAGTTTGTTCGACTTGAAATGATAGTACTTGAAATAATCTTTCAAGACACAGGTGGAGATGTATTCTAATGCCAAGTGTGAAAAGATGTACCCAGAACTTGTGTTTGGACATCTGCCTGTTAATGCAGAGGAGGTCTGAGAAGAGCCCTGGATTCATAAATCTGTCGACTAATTTCTATGTTGAGGTGAAAATCCTCATAACCTCTCTAGAGTTTTTCAGCTGTTCTTTTCTGCTCCTCTGCTGCTGCAACAGTGTGCGACACTAGCGACCATTAACCTAGAGATGAGGTCAGTGAATAACAGACATCCAGCTTCCAGCGTAACAAACTTGACAGAAGTACATGAGCATGTGCAAATCTGACATAGAAAACCTACAATGTACATATACAAATCAACAAAATGTTACACATAGACCTAGTTAATTTTAGATGTTTCCATACAGGAATCTTTGGGCGCTTTCACACCACTAGTTCGATTATTTGGTCCTCACCAGGCAATAAAATCGTTATTCTGCATCATATAGACTCTAGTGTGGTCCGCTTTCACACCTGCAAGCAAACCAAAATTGGTCTGATTGACGTTTCATCAGTGTTTATCTTCCGGTAGAAATAAGCGCCAATTTTGACTCACTATGGAGCGACACGTTGGCACATTGGTACTTGCTCTGATCTTTGTATTTTACATTCTGTGTATTGGCCATTTTTGGCCAAATATCCAATTGGAGAATGAGTCGCGGCTGCGTCTGGAGAACAATCTGCTGATGCACTGGAGTCACTGAAGGCGTATAGTGCGTCATTTCAGGCAGAGGAGACGCACTATTTTCATGAATGTGGTCTTGCTGACCTGACCTGACCCAGGATGCATTTGGAATAGTTCGTTTGGACCTACTGTCTATGGTTTGGACCCCAGTTTATGTTCTCACCAGAGGGACCGCACCAGAGTTTGGCATTTGATGTAAAGTCAAGTGGACCAAGACCACCTCTTTTTGGAGGTCTCAGTCCACTTGATTTAGTGTGGATCCGAGTGTGAATGATGCTTTCACACCGACGAAAACAAACCCAACTAAGAGCTTTTGAGTCGAATGGGATGTTTGGTGTGCACCAAGTGCTGTTGGTGTAAAAGCACTCTTACATATTATATCTTCCAAAATGTGTCTACATTTCCTACATAATTTGACTCAGCGGTACTTTAAGGTAAATACTCACATGCTCTAAATGACAGCTGTCATAACAAATTGGTGAAATAATCATAGTCAGTTCAGTATTTTTAAACATTAGTCCAGTCTCTGTTTTGTCTGGATGGTTCATGTCACAATTAGCATCTTTATTTAGCATCGGCGGTTCAGGGGGGGGGTCCCTGTTTCCCTGATAGATGATTGGCTGTCACCATGCTTCCTCTCATAGCACAGTGTCGGATGTCTCACACTGCAGCTTTCTCAGCCCTTGTTAACTCCTCTTTGACTCAGAGGGTAAAGGTCAGGCTTTCCCTTTACCCGCAACAACTGTAGACAAAGAGCACAGAGGAGGTGATGCAGCAGTTTTTATGTCATCGTGTTTAGCTGTGGAGAATTATTACAGTCCATCCCCTGAGGACCATGGATGTCCATGATGATCCACACAACACCTGTTCCACTTTAGTCCACTAAACAGGACTGACCACTTCTGGTATAACTACCATGTTTGTACCACTGTGTGTAGTATTTTTTTTTCTGGTGTGACATGAATTTAATAAAATAAAACTTAGAATCCACAGGTCCTGTACAGATAATTGGCTGTCAGTGCTCTCCCTCACTTATAGCACTGTGTCAAATGTCTGACACTGATGAAGCTGTAAGTTTCTCTGCTCTGGTTATCTCATAAATAAAAGGTCAAAAACAGAGTAGCAGTCACACAGAGCATGGAGGAGATGCTGCAGCTGTTGATTAAGCCTTAAATGATGCTATGCTGAAGGTCATGATGATGTTTTACCACTTACATATGGGGTTTCACTTCCCATACATGGAACGCAAACAAGTCACAGTTTCAGCCACAGCTTTCTCCATCACCAACAGAGCATTACATCTGTAGGAATTATATTGTTCAGCTTAGAGTCACTGAGTGACAAATGCTATTTTACTGTAAACATATTTTCTATTTAAACAACACATTTACACTTCAAATGTGTCACATACTGATGCTAAAACAGGGTTCACAGTGCAACAGCTGAAACCTTTATGGTGGTGTGAATGGTTGGTTACCATTTATAGTTTGACTTAACACCACATAAACATCCTTTCCTCTTTCTTCTCGTGCACATTTCATGGTCTGGTTTGTGTTCATGTCACCAATTTCTGATCAGTTTCTTTTTAGTCAAGTTGGCGTTCAAGAATTAGTTGATGCCTCCATTAAGCAAAGATTGAATCTCTTTGCACCAACACCACTAGACCAGTCATAAAGCTTTTACGCAATAAAAATAAGGCTCTCATTTCTGCATTTGAAGTCGAGAAATTCTATTACAGCCCCCTTGGTTCACTCTGCTGGCAGACCATCAATTTCTGACTCCAATTTCTGACCCCTGTGTCCTTGTTTTACAGTAGTCCAGCCCTGGATGTGCTCACACATGTCCACTGGTGTGACATCAATCACAGGAGGTCATAACTGACAGGTTGTTATAGCTTCTATTACCCATCGCACCACGGGTTCATCTGCAGCTCATATCATCCGTCTGAAATGAGTGGCTACTGTTCACCGTAACCTCATCTCCATGTGATGAAACAAGTGCACACTTTGGCAGTTATGTTGAGTATGTTGAGGTTACAGGGAGCGAAAGGAGGTGAGATTGAGGGTGAAGAGTCACTAATGATTGTACTTCTGTTGAGAGCTACTGCCCTCCAGGCTTTACTCAGGAGACTGCAGTAATATACACATCAAATAGATACATCAAATACACAAACCAGTAACTCTAGGAAACTATTAGATGTAAAGTCCCTATGAAATGGCCAGCAGAGTGCCCTTTATTTTTGCATATTTTCAGAGGCCACTCACCACCTGTGCAGCAAAGACCTATAAACATTCTCTTGATGATCCGTAAATGCTAGGTTGTTGGTCCTCTGCACAGGACATGAATGTTCAGGAGAGCTTTTATTGGACACAAAACTAACAAATGCCCACAAAAAAGATTAACTCTAAAATATAACATAGAACAAGTAGAAATGACTTTTTGTAACAGTTCACATACAGCACAAAACGTAAGTGTAAAAACACTCCAACACTGAATATGACTTCATGGGCCCTTTAATAGTCCACTTAAAGATTTAAGGGTATTTAGGAGGTAAGATCATATTAATAATGATGTTTTCATTAGTTTTCTTCCTTTAGAAACAGTCATTTTTATCTACAAGGGGGAATTTTGTCACCATGTTACAACAGCAGCTCAAACTTTCTTGGCTTTTTTATTGTGTCGGAGTTGATATCCAGTATTAAGGTGCATTACCATCACTAACTACCATTTAATATCCACTTGACGAAAAACCACAGAATAAACTAGAGGAGCATTCCAAGCCAAGGCAGATCAGCCCCCCACCCCCCCGATCACTGCCAAAATTTCATCATTTGCTCCTTGTGCCAGTATTAACATTCCCTGAAAATTTTATCAAAATCCTTCCATGACTTTTTGAGTTAGCTTGCTAACAGACAAACAAACAAACCCCAATGAAAACATAACCTGCTTGGCAGACGTAATAAAACAAACACTAGTATTACACTAGTTCACTAGTACTACTCTAATGAAAACCTTTCATATTTTATGGTCACTGAAGAGGAGGATGGCAATACTCTGTTGGTTGCAATACACATTTTTGTCAATAGATGTCGCTAAATATCACACCCTGACCAGTAGTAGTAAATTTTAAAGACATCCAGATGGAAGAAACAAGGAAATTACAAAACATGCTAAATCTTTCTTTCTTTCAACTTAACCTATTTTGCATGTTTAGCAGATTTTACAAGAATGCAAACTGATTTTCATACTCACTTAACCTCCCTAAAAATGAAGTTAACAATGCTAAATATAGGCACTGTATATATGGACATAAATTCCTTAAATAAAACATCTACAGTAAACATGGCAGTAACAGTAAGTTGTCAGTCCATTTTATTTAACTCAGTCCAGACTTTCTTAACCCGTGCTGAGTGGTTTGTCATGAAACTTCACAGCTGTTCATAGTACCCAGGGGATGAACCATAATAACTCTCCACAACTAAACACAACAGCATAAAAACTGTTGCATCACACCTTTTGTGTTCTTTATCCAGAGTTGCTACAGGCAGAGGGAAAGCCTGACCTTTAACCTTTGAGTCGCAGAGGAGGTGACAAGGGCAGTGCTGTAAAATGACATATTAAACTGCTATAAGAAAGTAAGAGTGGTGACAGCTGATCATCTGTCAGGGAATCAGATGTCATTATTGGGAGTCAGCGGTTGAGTTACAATACATGTGGCTCTATTTTGGTGATCCTTTCAGACATCATGTTGTTTATTTTTTCATCATGGGAAATCCACTGAAAATAATCAAGAAAAAAGAACATGGACCTCCTCAAGTCTGGTCTCTCGTTGGAAGAAATTTCCCAATTTTTGAAGCTGCCACATTCATAAACCTACATACAACAACACTCCCTGAGAATAATGTATCATGTCCAATGAGTGCAACAGCATCCCCAGACAACAGCCAAAGAACCAGCAAAAAATACTGGAGGTAACTGGTCTAAATGCATCTCAAGCACAATAAAGGTAGTCCATACTGGAACCACTATTTTTGGCAAACCCTTGTCCTGTTGTTCCACCATGATGTTAGAAGTGAAATGTCTTGGTAATTTAACGCATTGCCTTAGAATTTGTACAAACCATTGTGGTCTCAGAGATTCTTTTTTGCATCCCAATGTTTACAACTCAGACACCACAGGTTGAAGTATTTCAGTAACAAGAGCTATATGTTCAACCAGATGAGTCTACCATCCCTACATCACAATCTCTACACATCATTATGACCGAAATATGTTATGTAAGGTCAAAACAACCCTGACCTTTGACCTTTGGCCACCAAAGTCTTTCCAGTTCATCTTTGCATTCAAGTAAACACTTACGCCAAATTATGAAGATTATGTTGAGCCATTCCTGAGATCTTGTATTTAGATCATAATGGGGCTGACAGAGATGTATTATGGACACATTTCAAATCTTCAACAAATTTTCTAAAGGTATCCATCTTCTCCAGAAGCTTAAACTAAGGGTGTTTTTGTTTTTTATTTTTACTTTTCCTGTTGCCCTACTAGGAAGTAGGTATTTTGTTCATAATAAGAAAAGAAAGGCTTTGTTTGCCTTTGTTTGAGAGGTGAGTCCACATCTAACTCATTATACCTTTACAAAGTGACAAAATCTTGTATGTGTAGACTGAAATGATTTATATAGTAAGCATGTGAGAGAGGACAGAAGGAGGTGAGGACAAGACAAATCATAAAACTTCCAGAAAATAAGTTCTCCAGTCATAATCAATCACAGAGTGTTGCTGCTGTCAGACGAGTCTGAAACTGAGACAGAGAGATTAAGTTGTTGCTGTTGTTGTTTCTCTGCAGAAATAAACTCAGAGAAATCAATGTACTGTATGTATACTGTATCTACTGTTCAAAGATACAAAGTAATCAGATATAGTAAAGACACGTACTTTGGTATTTATTTACTTTGTGCCACTGAACAGGACATACAGCATACATCCAGTACTGAGGATAATGTACACTTTTTGTTCAACACATTTTAGAGGCAAATATTGTACTCTTTACTGAACCACATTTATCTGTCAGCATACTTTTCAGCTGAGCTACAATGATTAATAGATTCATAAAACAACTTCTTTTAAAGGTCATCTAACTGCTTTTCATTTCTGTGCAGCAAGAAAGTTGTGATGATTTCTATTACCTTTCAGCATGTTGTAATTCAAGTCATCTAATTTTACCTATGTCAGGTATTCTGATTCCAAATCTGAAATCCAAATTTATCCAGCATGTCAGGATTTAGAATTAGAAAGTCAATATACAACCATAGGCAGTATGTCAGTCTAGTGTATTAGCTGTATGAATTCCAAGTGATTTCAATGGCTTTCAATACCTGAAAGAAAAATATGGTGCAGTTCAAAGAGATGCAAAGCTGAAATCTGCAAATTTCACTGAACACCAGTTGGGGCTTCTCATTGGTTATTCTGTATTCCCCTCAGAACTCAGTTCCCTAAAATTAACACCTTGGGATTAATTTTCTGGGCAATGGCAGCGTCTCAAATTATGATCAACACAGCTCAGTGCAGAAGCTTGGAAAAGGGGTTTCATTTTTCTACAACAGCATGAAACTGAATCACTTCTTTTATATTTATACACAGACTGGCCAAAAAAAAGCTTTATTCAGCCTTTAGCTGTAATTACAGGACATATTCACCATGGTATCATGTTGATAAGCTCATGTAATGTCAGAATATTTACTTCCATCATTATTTGGACACATAATGTTGCTGATCATAGAGCTGACCTAGCATCTATCTAACACTAATAACACTGCCCCCACAGACTTGTACTGTAGGCACTAGGCATGATGGGTAATCAATTCATCCACCTCCTCTCTCTGGAACAGAGTCAGTCTGGACTCATCAGACCACATGGTCTTTTTCCATTGAAACACAGTCCAATCTTTGTGCTCTCTATCAAACTGTTGGTTGATTAAGAAAGGAGCAGTTACTCACTACATCATCCATTCATTCATTTTCTGGACCACTTAATCCTTGAGAGGGTCACAGGGATGTCAGAGTCTGTTTTGGCCACAGGCGGGTGAAGGCGGAGTACATCCTGGACATGTCACCAGTTCATTGCAAGGCTGATAACCATACCTCACTGCATCAGAGTTAAATGAGTTGTTGTAAATGAAACACATATAAATACTGGACTTTTTTTCTGCCTGATTTTAACTCTTGCAGCTCTTGCATTGAGCTGATAGTATTTGTGCACTTTTACTAAAGTAAATTTTTATAGACAGGACTTTTAAATACAGTTTTAAAATAGCAGCAGAAAGAGATCAACACTCTTTCTGTGCATGACACCAATAACTAGTGATCAATAATGCTTTAATTCATAAGGGTGTTGCAGAAAACCATACTGTGAAACTTCACTAAGGAATCATTTTTCTTCAGGTCAGTTGTATCTGTTACAGAGATAAGTCCTGCATCTTATCATAGATATGAGTCTATACTTGATCTATAAATTTGATATGATATCATATGACAAATATGACAGCTCATATGACATATGATCTGATGAAATTTACAATAATTGAAGCTAAACATTAAGGCTCAGTAAGTGGAGGTTCAGTCCATTAAGTCCAAGGTCTTCATGAGAGGAAATGCACTGAGCATTAATGGTGGAGGTGGCTCCAGAAATATCCTCCGTATCCTGATTACAGTTTATTGAGCGGCTCAGAGATAACATATTGAACGGATCACTCTGCATCAAGTGGCCACACTGCAGAGGTCACCCAGCGGAGAAAATACACCTCAACTTATTCCTGTCTTTTCTTCTGTGACTGTGAGACATCCTCTGTCTCAGGTATGCTTTTGTCCTCCTCACTCTTGTCCTTGTGTGGTCTTGAAAGGGATACAGGCTGAAACTCAAGCTTTGTGTTCTTTTTGTAATACATCAGTTGTCCCCTTATGAAACTGTGGCTATTGACTGGACCCAGACTCAAAAGCTTTGTCATCATTGTATTCCCATGTCTCTCTCTCTTTTTTTTTTTTTAAATAACCCCAAACTTTTTTTTTCATTTTACACTTTTCATGATAATAATTTATTAATTCTCTGTGAAAACAAATGACAGAAAACCCACAGAGACATCTTAAAACCATATCTTTTACCAGTCAGTCCAAAGCCAAAAGAATTCATCTGAGCTCTCATACTGGACAGTACTCAGCTCAAAGAAAATAGACCCAATCAATCTTTTTTGTTTTGCTTGAAAAAGCACTGAAGCAACTAATTAAAGGAGAAAAACTTCAGACAAATTGAATATGCACAATATAAAACTGTCAAATCAGCCAAAGACATAACAAGTCAGGTTGTTGTCATGAATAAACACATACTGGAAACTGGAAACTATCATCAAATATACAGCATATTTTAAAACATTACTGTTTAGAGGTGCAGTGGGTGGGGGTGGGGGGGATTCAACTCTTTAGCTTTTAGGTGGACCCTTTAAATCTTAGCCATCCATAAAATTTCCAAGTTTCTCTGTGGATTTTTCTGGTGTAATGGTAGCAGCGATGAGGGGGAAGCAAAGGGTGAGTTGAAGCTAACAATTAAACAGCCTGGGCTGCATCTTTCTGTCCAGAGGATGATAATTATCTGAAGCAGAGAGGCACTCTGCTGTTGATCAGTTGCTTTGTGTCATTACAGAGAGTGGGAACAGAGGAAGAAAAAGAAAGGTTCAAGTCCAATAAAAGAGAGTTATAGTGTCAGGTAGGTGGACATGTTAACGTCTTTGAACTGGTGGAGTGGTGTAAATTTCCTGGATGTTAGATGTGCCAGTGGATGTGAACCCCCATCCTGTGACTCCTCTTATGATACAGTTGAGCTTTTTATGGGGTTTGGGTTTTCCTCATCTCAAAATAGCACAGACAAATATGTGTGGACCCCCAATAACAAATACCACTCATACAGTCCTCAGGGTGCTCATCATTGCACTGCAGAGACAACGGTTTTAACTTTGAGAGAATCAAATATTACAACTGAAGAGGATTTACATCGGTGCTATATTTGTTCTTACTCTAGCATACTCTACTTTTTGTTATCTTCTGTCATATGTCAAATGTGGTGAGTCACATTTATGCCTAAGAAAAATTACAAAATTATATTTGTTACATTAATGATGAAAAAACGTGAAAAATTATGTTAAAATGCATTTATGGTGAAAAATTAGGAAATATTACATGAATAATTAAATGATAAAAAAACAAACTGCATAAATAACAGAAATATGTCAGAATGACAAAGATTGAAAAAAATGATGTAATTTTTATTCATTTTTTTAAAAAATGAATGAAAAAAATGTGAGAAAAATTATGTAAAAAAAAAAAAAAAAACTAGGAAAATGAAATTAATTCTGAAAAAAAAGTATTAAAATGTGCTAATACACATAAATGACAAATGACAGAAATGGAAGAAAAGCAAGCTCCTTGAACTGTCACCTTACCATGGTGGAGAAGTTTGAGAGCCCTAATGACCCTGCGAGCGATGTTGTCAGGGGCATTTTGCCACTGGTAGGGTCTCCCATGGCAGATTGGTCCTTGGTGAAGGGCCAGACAAAGAAAGGCTTAGAACACCCTGATGCCAATAAAGAACAAGAGATTGTGTACCTGGCTTGGAGGGTTACTGGGGCTCCGCCCTGGGGCCAGGCCTGGCGTTGGAGCCCATGAGCAAGTGCCTGGTGGCTGGGCCTTTGCTTATGAGGTCCGCCTGGGCCCAGACTGAACCAGAGACATGGGCTCATCACCCTGTGGGCCCACCACCCACAGGGAGAAGCAGGAGGGTCTGGTGCATTGTGGATTGGACAGCAGACCAAGGAGAGGGCCTTGGTGGTCCAATCCTCGGTTATGGAAACTGGCTTTTGGAACATGGAACATCACCTCTCTGGCAGGGAAGGAGCAGGAGCTTGTGGAGGAGGTTGAACGTTGCCAGCTAAATGTAGTCGGCCTCACCTGAACACATAGCATTGGCTCTGGAACCCAAGTCCTTCAGAGGGGTTGGAGTCTCTCTTTCACTGGAGTTATTCCAGGTGAGAGAGCAGGGGTGGGCTTTTTGATAGCCCCCAGACTCTCTACCTGCATGTTGGAGGTTACCCCGGTGGATGAAAGGGTTGCTTACATGTGAATTTGGGTCGGGGAACGGGTTCTGACTGTTGTCAGTGTTTATGCACCAAACAACAGCTCAGATTACCGGCCCTTTTTGGAGTCCTTGGGACAGATGCTGGAAAGCACCCGGAAAGGGGACTCTATTGTCCTACTGGGGGACTTCAGTGTGTCAATGTGACCCGTCCACTTGGATGGCCGGGAGGGATTGTGCAGACAGGAACCCCCTGGGTCACATGGGTCACATTGACATGCCGGTTGTGGGTGCAGGGACTGGCTGTCTGAGGCTCCATCTGCAGCCGCTAGCACTAAGCTGCTAATGTTAGCCGCGACCTCCTCCATGAAGTGAAAACAAATGTCCGAAACTTCAATGTCCAGCTAAAGTTTCCCATTCCACTCTGCTCCAGCAGCATATTCAATCACTATTTTTTTCCTTCTCGTTACCGGCTTCAGTGAAAACAAATGCACATGGTTGGAGGGGGAGGGTTAAGTGTGGGTTTTATGACAGTGAATATGTACTTTGAAACTGTAGTCGGAGTTCTATAGAGAAAAATGCTAAGAACCAAAACGGTAAAATCTTACACAGTTCCACTTGAAGTACATTTCTTATCTATTCTATTTTTCCTATTCATTTTTTTTTTTTTAACCGCATAAACATTTGCTTATACTTTGAACTACATATCTGGTATTGACAGCTTTGGGTGTGTTATAAAGTTTCAAAGGGGTAGAGAACATCTGAAAGTGAATTTTACTTTATACAGGAGCTAAACCTAAAAGTAACACAGTAGGTAGCAGGTGATGCACATGTACAAACCTGTCAATCTAACTTTTGTTTATTTCACTTGTGGTGGAAGTGGAGGATGGATAACAGACTGTCATTTAAACTAGGACAGTGTTCAATTGATTTCTGGCCACCACAGAGTGAAAGCAGTGTGAAGGAATATAGGCCTACTACTGAAATGAATGTCTCAGTGAAGGTTTAAAGGCGCCTCGGGCCAGAATTTAAACCTGCGTTTCAGTCAAGAAGTATTAAAAAGCAAAAGTGTGATGTGTCACTCTGGATCAGTTCAAGAAATAAGTATATGAAACGTCTGCGTGTTATTCTTCCCCCTCCCCTCACCAACATTCCTGTTGCAGGTAATTAGGTCCTTGACAAGGACATGAAGCCTCACCACCACCACCGACACCTCCCCTCTCCAGTATGACACTGAGCTTTGCCTACGTGACAGTAAATGCCTCCACACATCAGCAGCATCTCCTGCTCTGTTTGGTCTAAACATAAAGCCTCTGTGTTTGTTTGGAACCATCTATCATATCTGTCACATCTGACAGCTCCTCCTCATCTCTTACAGTGGGAGGTGTGGTCATCTGTCAATCACCTGCAGCTAATTTAAAAGAAAAGTCCATCCTGCACATTATACGACACCATTGGTGATGGAGTAGTGCTGCTTTGCCTCTTTTCCAGCCCTCTGCAGTTTTCTACACTACCCAAAGCAGCCCTATATCAGTGGCATAAAGAATAACCAGCAGGCACTATATCATTCAAAGTGTCAAACAGAGACAGTATGTTGAACTAAAGTCAATACATTTATGATACATCAAATTAGTGGAGAATTATACAAATCCTGTGGTTAGGATTTATAGACGTGTGGACATATCCATCCATCCATCCATCCATCCATCCATCCAT
>JAPQRP010000005.1:14184455-14197521 GCA_037367295.1 Apogon hyalosoma
TCTTTTTTACCCCCCCCCCTTATCGGCGCCCCAGATTCCTGGTGTTGCAGAGCATGTGGAAGCTGACTACATCCTCAACAGACCGGTTGGTTTGGTAGGCAAATCAAACAATCAAATTACCCAGACATCCAAAACAATGTTGCCATTATTGCCGTTATGCAAAACACAGATGTGTATCATGTCATTTGTGCATCAAAAACAAGTTCCATATCAACATGTCTGATGGAAATTTTGTACATATGTTATCCATTGTAATGTTTGTATCCCAACCTATGTATAGTTTTAGCTTTATGCAATAAAAATTAAAGTTAGAGTTTGGAAACTGTTGTGGTTTAGTTGAAATATTACTTCATACATCACTGATAACGTTTTGTGTCATACTTTTTACTGTTATTCTATATTAAATCAAACCCTTGGATTTTTCCTCAACCCTAATGAAATGGTGCCATCGAGTATTAAAAGGTATGTTATTATCCCCAAACTACATGCAAACCACGTCACAACTGGTGAAGATGGGGCAATTTCTAACCATTGTATATAACAGTATTAATATTCAACTTAATAATGCGGTGTAGAGGAGCCCAGCCTCACCAGTTCATCAGTCTTTTTCTGCCTGTTACATTGACCAGGCAAAGGTTTAAATTATGCCCTCTGAGCTTATCATGCATGCTGTATATTTAAAGGATCTAGAATCCGATAGAATGACCAGTGTCACATCTTTTATCAGTGTATGATGAATGCAGTCGTGTCAGCGCCCAGGTCATTAAAGCCTCTCGGCAGGATTTGCAGTTTAGAGAAGGAAAATCATCTTCAGCAGTTTTCTCCTGGACGTGGCTTCGTCCTCAGAGGCGTGAGCGGCGTGCTGACGGGGGGGACAGGTGCAGCATGCAGTCAATCCTCTAAGTATAGACCCCCACCCACCCCTCACAACTCTCTGCCTAAGCATTCCTGTCGTGCCACTCACTGTGGGGATAACAATGCAACAGCTCAGATGACGGACGCTGAAAAGCCTCCCGCTGTCACGTCGCCAAAGGCTCCATGTCCCTTACTGTGACACCGACACCAAAACAAAACAGAAAACCATCCTCCACATGCTGCCATCTTAACACAGATAATGTCAAGTAAGCACCTAGACATTATATTCTGACTGTATATTGCACAAACTATCTTAGCACAGAGAGGATTTAATTTTAATGTGAGGAAGAAATCAAGTTCATACTGTAGTTGTTTAAAACAGGTGTCAGGTGGCCTTATAACAACTGTACCAGGTTTTGTTTCCTCCTGTTCACATTAACCATCAAAGATACTTTTTGTGTTTACAAAAAAGTGACAGGGAATAAAAGTTAAAGTTATTCTACGTTTTAAAAGTTTATCCCAGTATGATGTCAGGCTGTATTTGTCTCATTTAAAGGTGGGGTGTATCTTTCAGTTTTCTGTTTATGACAACTACTACTTCCTCTACTATAACTATTACTTTCACCTCCTCCCTTTAGGTGTCGCCAAAGCAAATCATCTGCTTCCATCTGACCCTGTCCTCTGCATCTTCTACATGCATGCCCTCCTTCACCACATCCATAAACTTCCTCTTTGCTCTTCATCTTTGCCTCCAGCATGGTAGTTCCATCTTCACCATCTTTCTACCAGTATATTTACTATCCCTCCTCTGCACATGTCAGGTAATGTTTAAAACTATGCAACGTTTTGTGAAAACAAATGTGACACTTATTCACTTGATCATGGATGCTGTCTGTCCATATGTGATGTCTGTTTGCATCCCTGTCTGATTATGTGCTGATGTATTGTGTGTGATTATATTGTATGTGCTGCTTTGTATGTTTGGATTATGTGTGCTGTCTCTGTATGATTGTACTGATGCTTCACTGTTCTCTTTTATCTTTTTTATCTTTTCTCTTTATTGATTTATCTTGTCTCTTAGCTGTCTTAACTCTCTCTTTTTTAATTAATGTGCTGTAATATATTGTTTTTTTAGGGTGCCCATTGTCATCAGACCAGGGAGCACAGCAGGATACTAGCCATGTTGGCAAAAGCTGCTCTTTTTACTGGTATTGATACAGTTCATTAATTGGGATGTCCACAATACAATAAAATAATAAACTAAGTTTCAAACAAAACATTATTACTGAAAAATACCCTACTGCTCTTTTAGTCATCTCTTGCAACAACAGTCACTTGATTATCTCAATTATAAACTATAACAGAACTGCATTTGGAACTCCTGGGTTTACTTATTGGAATAAAAATACCAGCACATTTTTATCAACTCAACTTGCCTTGACTTGGCTCAGTTTTAGTATCACCACATTGCAGCTGATTGTTACAGCAATGCAATGTGAGCATGTTCAGTGTGATGATGTGGTTACTCAAGAACATAGCAGATGCTGTAGTACATCATGACATGATGATGCACATACACTGTGTATTGATCTAATGAGAATTCTATATCTCTGGATCATCCATTCTGTGATGTGCATTGACACATCACTTTTTTAGTAACTCATCAGCTCCCTTGGAACCTCAACAAAGGTGGTACTAAAAATAGTACCTTATAATACATACTGATACGTGATAGCCACCTGTTATCGTGTAATGGAAACACAAAAATGGATGTGCCACGTAAGGCTGAGTTGAGCTGATACCGTCAGTGGAAATGCTGCTCAAGAGAAACAGTATCAACATAGATCAGAAACCAACTCTCAGGTGTCACAATGGACGTTATGGACATCAAATCTAGTATTCAATGTCATCAGCAGTATTACTTCTAGCACTTTGTAAAGATAAAACCTCTGTCATAACTCGATTTTAACCTGACAGGAGAGGCTCTGAAATGGTACAAAAATTGTCAACACCTGATCAAATGATTTTTTTTCCTCCTGAATTTAATACAAAAGGTGCCCAGTGGAGAAGACAAGTGTCTTTTTACCAAAGGAGCTGGTGTAAAGCAATCAGACCAATACAATGCTAACATCATAACTTCATTCCATAAAACCAACCAAGCAGGAAACAAACAACACACTGCAGTAGCTGCTGCATGGACAAACTATCAGTGATTAAAACAAAATGACTTCTGAGAGCTTCTGAATAACAGTGGCCTGTTTATCTTTAATATCTCAGTGTTGGATTTTATTGATCTGCAGTGGTGGAAATGTGAGCGGGCAGTAAAAGGCTTTAGGGGAAAGTGCTATTCGTGACATGATTTATGGGGATTTAGATTGAAAGTGAGACCCTGTTCTAACACATACATGTACAAATTCACACACATGAACACACAGTGTGATTGCTGTTATGCAGCAGAGCGTTGAGGAGGAGTCATCCTTGTCCCCCTGCAGCCGGTTTATTTCCTGACAGGCAGCCCTATGACTCCATGATCTCAGGAAAAAGCAGCTCGGCATGGCTCGCCTGGACTCCACCGTGCAGTCAAAGTCGATTTACCACAAGATCTTATGGCAAATTGTGCAAATCTGAATAAATGGCCTGATTCTGGATGATGTTTGGGTGCATCACAGCCTGCAGACTTTCATGCTCCCAGAATTCTGATAAGATAAAGGGCATTAAAAAAAAAAAAGTCCTTTATTGAAACTGTTTTCTGGATTAGTTCACTGTGGTTACCTCAGCAGGAGTGTCCATCTACAGATCTGTCTGCATGCTATTTAGCAGGATAAGGATTTAGCAGGATTATTTTAAAAGTATAATTAGTGGACAAATTTTCAAACTAAATTACTCAGTTTACTTATCATTTTAGACAAGGGTTAGTAAGACATCCAAATTGTAAAACTACAAAATTTTAAACTAAATTTAACAGAGGGAGAATTTGGTCTGCACATCACTTCACAGTACCTGTTGCACTATGGCAGCTACCAGCAAAATGCCAGGAAAACAGATCAGTTAAATCACTTTAATGCTGCATTTTCATCAGAATCAGAAACCAGCCATGTACCAAAATGCATAATAAGTTAATTTTAGAAAAAGGCAAAATATGTGTGTAAACAATGTACAAACAATGGGAAAATTCAAAGTGTTCACATTTTGCCATTTCTAATGCATTTTATTCAGAATGTGCATGAACGTTATCAACCAAAAGCATCTACTGATCTAAACTGTTTAATACCTGTTGAACCACTAATCCTATCAAAACATGTAAATAATTGGTGTAAAATGCAGTTTGTCATCTTTTCATGGTCATCAGATATGACCCATTTGGACGTTCAGAGGCTCCATGGTGAACGTGGAAACACCGTCATCTTCTACAACACTGATTCATCAGTAAAACCCATGTATTTTAATAAATGACAGTGGATGGAGACATTTGTTTTAGGCTCAGTTTTTGATATCTTTGTTGAAAAAGTCTGTTTTTCTTCAGTTTTTTCTGTTTCAGATATAATAATCCCCAATTTTAATCTGAGTTTTTATGAACATCTACATGATCAGTGAATTAAATATAAGAAAATACTTGATTTTCACTGAAAATTCACAAAATACAGAGGATAATATTATAATAAATGGTGATAAGTCACTTAAGAAAGGTTAAATAGAGAGAAAAATTAATCTGGGAACTGCCATAAAAGTCATACTGGGTCTTTAAGGGTTAATGGAAAGTAATATAAATAAAAAATATTAATGGTAACTGTAACATTTTATCTCTTCTTTTTACTCTGGTTATGGTGGGATCAGGTTTTTCTGAGGTGACAGAGACATGGTGAGGAACACTTTTTGTTTCTGTGATAGCTTGGATTGAGGCGTTGTCATTGACTATAAGTGATTTAGTGCCTGCTTCCTCAATAAAGACCTTTTGTTTGGTTGGAGTGCTGTTATTTATTGACAGAAGATTATTTTATCTCCTCCTGTTTCTAACTGTTAACGGGTCACATTAATAATTAACACGGCGACATCTCATCTGTACTTTTCGGTGTAGATGATAAATCAATATTTCTACCATTGTAGTATTAAAGAAAAAAACTATCTGCTGCATTTATAACCTCCTACAGCAACAAGAACCAAAACTTTATTGGAAGACATTTTTTCTAATTGTCCCCTTTTTTAGCATGGTGATACATTAGAAGAAGACCTATTTTCTTATTTCCTCCATCTTTGCATGTTCTATACTCAACACTCCCCAGCTTTTTTTATTTGGCCATAAACATGAATCAGGATTTTTTTCTTATGCTCTATATTTCCAGGGATTAATCAGGAAAATAACACTGATTGCAGCAGGAGCCTGATGGGAACAATACATACACAGGAACTTTAATTCAAGTCAGGACTTTTTTGAGAAACTAAAATGTTGACTTCTTTGTCTATTAGTTGTACTGGACAGATTTCAAAGGTTATATTTCATTCATTCATTCATCTTCTGAACCGCGTTATCTTCATTAGGGTGCTGGAGCCTATCCCAGCTACCTATGGGCGAAGGCAGGGTACACCCTGGACGAGTCGCCAGCTCATTGCAGGGTTGACATACAGAGACGAACAACCAGTCACTCTCACATTCACACCTATGGGCAATTTTAGGTTGACCAATAAACCTGTCAGTGCATGTCTGTGGATGGTGGGAGGAAGCCGGAGTACCCGGAAGGAACCCATGCAAACACGGGAAGAACATGCAAACTCCACACAGAACAGTCCCTGGTTGGAAGTTATATTTCAAATTCTGTGATTGATGTTGAAGTCAAATTCATCTTAAGTTGATGTTTTTACTGTTCTGCTTTTAAGGACAGTATGGAAGTATCATTGAAGCGTGGGTAGTTGCAAATATGTGTAAAGAGGTATATGTATCGCAATCTCTGCATGTAACAAATTTCATTAGTGTAATATCCACAAACCTGCTTATGGTTAATTTTGAAGAGGTGGAACTTACATATCCAACATCCAGGAAGTCACTCCAACACCTCATAGTGATTTCAGATGCTAGTCTTTTGTTGAAAGAAAACACATCTGATTTACAATAAGTATTTGTGCATTAGAATTTGACATTTATAGACAGGATGCCCTCTGGGCCTAACAACATGCCCTGGGGTACCCCCAACTTTTGTCATGAAATTCCGACATAAGAACATGAACTTAAGAGAAAAGAACACGCCATTCATTGTCACTGCTACACTGCAGCCAATCTACTGAAAACACCTTTACCAATTACAGATATTTTTTTAGAATGTTTGGACATAGATGACACATAGGTTACACTGACGTAAACTGAAGTTAAATTTATTATACATCGACCAACAAATCCACACTTGCCAATCTTCTCCTGCCTCCTTCTTTGGCACTGACTCTATATCTGTAAATAAAGATGACTAACACATTTATATAAACAACTTAAGATTAAAAGATGTCCTTGTTTTGTCTCTTTGCTGGGTTGTTGGAAATTCATATTTTGATTACAGAATAATCTAAGTAGGTAAAAAGTAGATGATGCTCAGTTTATTCTCCTGTTTATTCTCCTGACGGTCTGCTGCTGTTATCATATAAAGTCTGCTGCAGCTGTTTCATCAGGATGTACAGTCTTATCTTCACTGGCAACCACCTCCTTAAGACAACATGCTCACACATACCCACACATACCCACTTTTTTTTTTTTTTTTTTTATGCACATCCAGTCCTTGCATGTTTGTTTCGTATTGAATTTTATGACTGTTATCTACAGTTGAAACCTTTACATGAACCAGAGAAAAAGGGTTTTGTTT
Organism: Apogon hyalosoma; assembly: GCA_037367295.1. Classification (NCBI taxonomy): domain Eukaryota; kingdom Metazoa; phylum Chordata; class Actinopteri; order Kurtiformes; family Apogonidae; genus Apogon; species Apogon hyalosoma. Next base: position 14,191,154 of record JAPQRP010000005.1, read on the forward strand.
CAAACCAATGCCTGGTGAACAATTATCACATTTTATGGGACGGTTGCAAAGGAATTTGCAAAACAAATACAGGGCCGGATATGATGACACATCTTTGTAGATACTGTTAATCATTTGAATGTTTAGTGCAACATCAGTGGCTTTAGGTTTAGATAATTTGGTTAATGATTTACAGTGCAATGGGTTATCTCTGTGTTGTGTCAGGGCTGCATTGTAGACTGCTAAGTGGGAAATGAACAGCAGAAGATCAGGAATACAGGTATAGGTAGTATGTATTAGGTTTATTTCAGTGGCAGGCCATGTATGTCACACCTAGGCCTTCAGTGGTGTTCTACCTGACTTCATCCATCCATGCAAAAAACATAATATAACAGGGCATTGCACTGCAGTTAGGTATGTCATGTAACAAGAATGACTGACATTATAACCAAGAAACCCAGTGAACAAAACTCAGTAGGTCTCCTTTCACTACAACCACACCTGCACCGTGTACATCAGCTCAAGCACAAGCATCAACTTTTACTCTATAAAATGACAAAAACATAAAAACGCTAATAAACACATTATACTCACCAAAACTACTATTATTTTTTAGTATGTCCACGACCAAAACCATTTCTTCTCCTGTGTCAGTCATTGTGGGAAACCAGCCATTAAATCTAAACCAATATAATTTAGCTCATGAAAGTCGTTTCAGATGCGGTTTTCTAGCTTAGGTTGCTCTGACCAGTCGCTCTTTGACCATCCAATCACATGACGTGAAAATGCCAACGTTATTGTAAACCTGTTAGCCCCCACGTGGCCAACATGAAATCTGACTGATCAAACCTACAGGCTCATTGGCATTTATTTGAAGCTACTGATCCTGCACTGAAGGCCTCAAGGTAGATTTCATTTAGCCCATCAACATATGAACACTGAAATCTGATTGGACAAATGCACTAACATACTCATACACCACTGGAAACAGTGACCAAGAGAAAAGCTACAAAATAAAGAGGACAGACTATTGGGACACATTTAATACTTCTTTATGGAACAAATATAAAAATGTAGGTTGTAAATATAGGTTGGTGATTCTGATTCTTTAGGCCAGCAGAAAAGGCCTTACTGGCCCCACCACTGGGTTTTCTCACATTACTGTCTCATAATATGAATTCAGTCTGACTATTTATAAGTGAGTGTTTATATAGTGAGTCAAAGAGGAGCCCAAACTGGAAGATGATGAAGAAGATGGTACACCAGAAAGCAACCAGTATAACGTATGGTTCAATTTAGGCATAAAAACCTGGTTAGTATTGGGAAGAAATGATGGCTCAGGCTAAAATGAGTCAACATGCGGTTGAAACGGGACAGTCTCCTCTAAATCTATCCCAACCTCCCACTTAAGAGTTTTGCCCATTCAATTCACATGATGTCTTCAGTCCAGACATCAGTATATCTACCTGCTTAAACAATCAACCAGTACTGACATTTTCCCAGTGTAGCCTGGTTCCACAGACCACTGTCAGATTGTTGGGGAATTTTGATCAGTTGAAGCCATAATAGTGATTGATTTGTTTTTCAATAATTTCCATAAAATGTCAAGAAATAGCTCAAAGTTTTAATTTAGTTTGTTTTAAATGTCATCCATATTAAAACCCAAAGATATTCAGTTCACTGTGGGATATGACAAAATAACAACAAAACAACACATTTGCAAAGCTGCAGTAGTTTGGCTTTTTCTTCTTTTTTTAACATAAAATTATTCATTAAAATGCAGATTAATTTTCCTCTGAATGGTTACAACAGTGCAAATCAGTTTGCATCTATACTTCCATCACTGTTTTCGTATTTTAATTAGATGTAAAGCAATTTATTTTTAATTTTGAGGTAAAAACTAATCTGTGGTGGAGCTGCGTTACTGTGTAACATAATTTAGCTTGGCTAGGAGGCATAAATGAAGCATGAAAAAAGTCTGGTTAGACACAGTGTAGTTAAATAAAGATTTCTAAAAACAAGCTCACAGACATATACATTTCCCTTCCCTCCCTGAGTACAGTGTATTCATGAAATGTTTCTTTCCTCCTTATGATCTTGTTTGGTCACAGGAGAGTCATTTTACTGTGGTAGATTCAGGTTGAAGCACAGAAACAGATTCCTGAATCCTCTTCAAAGCCGTGAGCGAAAAGCTTGTCTGCACGGAGAAAACCTTTGGTAGCAGCTCAGTGTTTCCTCACTCTTTGAGGTTTCAGAAATGAAAGCTGGAACTGGAGGCTCTTGAGGTTTATTCGTGCTGAAATGCGGAAATTTATCTGGAAGTAATTAGTGCAAAGCTATGATGAGGAATACAGTATGTTCCTAATATCAGGAAAATGCTTACTTTTTCGGTGTTTGTGCTTACACAGTGTTGATTAACATCTGATGGTCCACTGAACATCGACCAAAACTCAAAAAAGTCAGAAAGACTTAAAACTACCATAAATCAGCAAATATTAGCCAATTGGATGAAACAAGAAAGACATAAAACAACAAAGTTTGAAGGAGAATTTCAGACATCTTTCAAGTCTTTTTAATACTATAAAATAAAAGTGCATACACTGTAGGGTAAATAAAATTTTTGGCCAGATTTGCTTCTCACTTGATATCCATTCAAAGCCATAAAATAGCAGGTCGACACAAGTTGAAAATTTGACACATTCTTCTTAAGCAATAGTTCAACATTTCAGTAATTGATTAATGATGTAAAAGGCATTTTGCATGTTTTTAATTCGATCTATTTGCAAAAATAAAATAAAATGGGCATGAAGCACTTATTGTTGGGATTTTAACAAGAATTGTTAACTTCAACAAATGGGCGATTAATATTTATATATAAGCAATTCATTGTAAACCTCAGTCAAGGTTTTTTCAATATCTGTGCATTATCTTTCTTTTTTGTGCAGGTCAGAAGTCTAGCTCTCATGTTTCTGCTTGTCTGTCTCCATTTCTTCACCTACTTCCTGTTTGAGCTGACGAGGCTCGTCTACATGTTTCTGGGTCAGCACACGTCTCTCTACATGATTCTGTGAAGTTACTTTAAATGTCAGTGATTAGCATCACTGTGTTCTTTGTCTGCAGCTCTGAGCTTGTTTTTCAAGCTAAAAACAAAAGGTTGGGATAAAGCTGAGGAAGGCACAACGACACAGAAAACTCTTCATTTAGAGGCAGTATTACTGTACCTAACCAGGTGAAGATAAATGTTCTGGAAGTTTGCTTTCCCAGACTTTCAGGATTTCCCAACTGTGATTCAGTAGGACTGGCTGGTACAAATTCCTGAAGTTTCCGTATTAAACTTAACTGATGCCATTGTACTTAACTGGATATTGCTGCTTATTTGAGATGAACTTATTTTGAGATGACACCACCATGACCCATCATTATTTGCATACTTAAATATCACTAAGCGTTGTGTATTTTTATTTCTATGCATCCAGTCATAACATCCTGATGGTCCCTGGGGAGCTGAAGTGTGGTCTCCTGTTCACTCAGTGTCTTTCTAAGGCATCGGTAGTGGTTATAATTGCCTTCCTGTGGGCTTGTCTTCTGACTCCTACCTACTTCAGGAGACTATTGGTAGAACTGATGAAGAACCCTTTATAACACACCTGGACTGGATGAACTTCAACCTTTCCTGCACTGAAATGCCTCTTCCAGCATGTTCATCCATCAGACAGTCAGCTCCACAATGAGGAGATACCGGCAGTAGTTAGACCAGAGGACCAGATGCAATTTCACTTGGAAAGATGAGTTTCTGGCCTGGGTCAACCCACAACTCCCAGACCCTGGCTGTGTTCAGGGAGTTAGGGGTGAAGAAACTGGTCTCCACATTCTCGTCTTTGTGGATGAAAGCTGGTAGGTGTGCGAACTTTACCCACCTCTTCAGGGACATTGGTGGATATTCACTCTAGTTCAGATGCAAAGTACTTCAGTATTTAGTTTCCCTCCAGGTGTATCTGCCTTGACTTTAAGTAAAAATGGACTTGATGATAACCAGAACTGTACACAGAGAACAAAGTGGGTCTTGTCCAGCAAATATTGAGGTTTGTAGAAGAGGACCGGATGTCAGACGTGTCCTGACACTGCTCAGCTGGCTCTTAGTGGCACAGCGTCTCCATCATCAGCAGTGTTGTGCAAGTTACTTCCAAACTGTAATACATTACAGATTACTTGTTACTGTTATTTAAAAGTAATTCCTTCCTTTACAATATTTCTGTCTGTAATGTGTTACATGACTCCTGTATTACTTTTGAGTTACATACAGACTTTCATCATAAATCGCATGATTCCCCACCTCCACCCCCCCAAAAAAAAAAAAAAAAAAGAAAAAAGATTGAATCCCAACAGGAACACTTGTATTTTTTTTTTTTTTCAACATTTTACATGTTCAAACAGGGGGCACAGTGCCAAGGATGTCAGTAGATAAGTCTGCAGTCGATAAAGGATTCTAACTAGTCATAGAAACGTTAGCTTATCTTGTCATTGCTGATCACAGGGGTCATGCTAATGCTAACTAGCTTCTGTAAAGCAGGGTTAGGGTTAGTAATGAACATACGACCATCTGGCCAATGTACTGTCTTCTGCCATCTTCACCCATTGGCTGAACACCAACAGGAAATAGAACTTTCCTGCTTCATTCTTTATTTGTAAAGGACTCGTGGTCTTGCTGTTTTTTGTTTTTCTTTCATTTGAGCACTTTAATTATGGGCAAAACGTGTGCTGTAACGCAAACACTATTAAACACGTACGAGTAAAATATTACTGAAAATTGATTAGTAATGACTTACACTACTGCATTACAGCAGAAAGTAATCTGATTCTCTAAGGTATTACTTCTGTAATGCATTACTCCCGACACATATCATCAGGTTCCCATGTATTAAGTAATGTTCAGGTCGGTTTGACTTGAAGTAAAAAAAAAAAAAAAAAAAACAAGAGCACTGGGTTACTGCGGATGAACTAAATGTAAAAACCTCTAGGCTCAACTTAATCTTTTATTTATTGCATATTTGAGTTCTGACGTTTATCTGTCGCTGTGTCAATGAAGTTCACGTCATGAAAACACCCAGTTTGCAGCCAGTACACAAAACAAGGTGAGCTGATCTTCCTGGTGTCCATATCACACAACCAGCTGTTCTGTGGGACTGTTGGGCATGGAGCGGAAATAAACCTATGTATGCTTGATGCTCAGTAATGAAACTGTGACAAAGTTCACCCTGTGATAGATGTCACTGTTGATGTTGAATAATCAAAGTAACATTTTAACTGTGTCTTTACCGGGGAAGTCTTCAAGGGGTGACTTTCTGTACACGTGGCTGTGTGATTGTAATGTGATAGGAAATACTCCAGTGTGTGGAAGGTGAACGAAGGCCCCAGCTGACTCCTCTGTTGACCACTCCTCAAATTAAAGGGGCTTATATGAGGCATCTGCTGGTCTGGGTTCCCTGTCTTTTGGCTCCTGTGGTTGTGGTCTGTCTGTCACTAGGTATAACAAGAACATTCCATGTGGGCCGAGCAGCTCTTTGAAAGGAACGACCTGGATATTGGCTTATTAGTTTCAGTTTACCATGTGCTCCGTGTGTTCAGCTTTAGTCTCATTGTCTGCCCCTTTGACAGTATTTTCTTACAATATGGTCAACATGGATAATTTCTGCTCATTACATAAGTCAACCTGCGGCTGTGTCATCTCTTTTAAGATTCTGCCACAGTGATTGCTTCACTGGGTTTCACCTTAGTTCAAGGTTTGGTTTGCTTTGGCATTTGTTTTTTTGTTTGTTTCTTATGTTCTGTTATTTTGATCAACATCAGCTGTATTGTTTTAGCTTATTTAACCCAGTATTCTCTGTCTTTTGTTAAACCAACTTGGATGTTTGTTTGATAACCTTAGTATATCTATTGTAAATACCTCAGTTCACACTACAACCCAAAAATGACAAACTGATATAAATGCTTTAACAAGCCCTTGTTTCTTTTGTTTTATTTGCAGAGGGTTTGCATCCCCATTTTAATTTATCTCAGTTAATAGTACTGGCTTATTTAAACCAGAGATGTGGACTCGAGTCACATGACTTGGACTCGAGTCAAACTTGAGTCATTCATTTGATGACTTTAGACTCGACTTGACAGAATGTAAAAAGACTTGCAACTTCACTTGGACTTGAACACCAATGACTCGTGACTTCACTCGGACTTCAGCCTTATGACTTGAAAAGACTTGATACATTACCCAAAACTTTAAGATTTAAAAGTGTATCATTAAAAAATTGTACTAATCAAGTCATTTCATACCTCCCTCCACCTCTCTCTCACTGCCTCAGTGTGCTTGGGTGACCTGTAGGGGTGTGAATCGA
>JAPQRP010000005.1:14225789-14246681 GCA_037367295.1 Apogon hyalosoma
TATTTATAGAGTCTGGTGGAAACACATAGTAATGAACATAATTCCCAGCTCTCTCACTCACTCACTGTCTCTCCTCCACAGCAGCTCCCCAACTTAAAAAAAAAAAAACATGTAGAGAAATAGTTGGCCAAAATATATCAAACTATGCCTGTTCTCTTTCAGTGATGTCAACAAGAATGTCAACATTTTTGCAAGCAGACGAGCAAATTCCACTAATAATCCCTATTTACATCTGTGCAGGTCAGTAACTCTGAATTAGATTAGATTGTCTTAATTTTTGAATCTTGTGTTTGTTTTGCTTGAATTTCCTCCATTGTAATATCCCCACAAAGATGTATTTACCAACACCTTTCACCTTTACCTTAAGCATTCCTTGACCTCATAACAATACTTATTTAGTTTTTAGCTTTTTTAAAAGATCTTTTCAAGATGTAATTAAAAGTTCCCCAATGTCAGTATAATGATCAGTCCATAATATTTACCTTGAGGCATTTTAACTCTTAGATTAATTGACATGACATTTGGTTCAGGAAGCTGAGACACTGAGACACAAATCCCACTGAGTTTAGTGATTTTTAAAAATTTTCTTCCAGTGACATCAAAACGTTGAAATTTTCATCCGTTTTTCAGTTTAAACATGGTTCCAAATCAATACTTTGACAAAAGTATAAGCTTTTGTTGTACTTTAGCTGTATTTAATGCAAGTCAGCAAATATTAGCAGGCACAAAACATCAGTAGGTGTTAATGATGATGATATCTGAGATCACAGATTCAAAGACAATTTGATAATTTTTTTTTTTCCCTTTGAATCTAGTTTATATGGAGGAAGGGGATACAACTCATCTCTATCAAGGGGTAAGGACTTCAGCTCAGAAATAGGGAGCAGCTGTGGCCTAGAAGGTTGAAGAAGCAGCTAGTGACCAAAGTTTTGCTGAAACTGTTGACTGATGTGCCCTTGAGCAAGGCACTTAACCCCCCATTTGCTCCCTGGGCCTCTGACATGGCAGCCCACCGCTCCCAGTCTGCAGTGTGCGGTGTGTTCCTGCATGTTCAACTAGTGATGGCTTAAATGCAGAGGTTCCATTTCAGTGTGTGTTGCATGTTAAATATACCCTGATAAATAAAGATTCTTCTTCATGAAAAAATTAAGCCAGTGTGGAAGTGTCTTAAAACTCCAAGAGTCCAGAGACCAAAACTTGTCTCTAAAAATACAAAGTCTGTATTTTTTCCCCAAGATTCTGATCTCAGTTTTATTTAGATGCTCTGGTAAGGGATCTGGTGGATCTTTAAAGTCTTCCTCCATTAATCAGAAGACGAAGAAGAATACAACCTCTGATGTCATGTCAGACTTTCACAGGTTCTTTTTTTTTTCCTGACAAAAAGCTCAGTTGTGGATGTGGTTAACAGGTTCCACTAACAACTAACAAGTACAATGATTTTGTCACACAGTGCTTGATGAAGTTTACTGTTGTACCAAGATGGTGAGTCAGAACTTAGCATTAGCTCACCTCTCACCCCTTGAGCTGTAGTAGCCCCCCCCCCTTGTCCAAATATGGCCAATTCTCCCTCTGAGCCAACATAGTGATTCGAGATATTCAAGTAATTCCAAACTAAAACATGTACATTTTCTGTTGACTATATATGTTTCACTGTGTTGAGATAATTCCTAAACTCCTCTTGTTTACTCAATCAGCTGAATATCAGCAGATAAAAACCACAATCAGTAACTAAGCAAAACAAACTAAAGGGTCTGTATGCATGTATGCATGTAATATAAGGTCTGTAAAGATCTTCAAGTGTAATCCAGATGTAAACCTTCTTAATCTCAATGTTTAATATTTGTGCATCTAAATTTCACCATGTATCCCCAGTTTTTGCGACTGTTTATTCAGTAAATCCCTTCAATCCAGTCACTGTATTAATAACTTGTGGGCATTTAATAATTTATCTTTATGATACCCATAGTCCTACAGTACATGGAGGTGTCAAGACTACTGCCAGTGATTTAGCTCATCATTATTCTGTCCCTGATTTGGGTCACATAGTCCCTATGTACTCTACTAATTTGCATAATCACAGAATACCATATCAAAACCCCTCTTTTTTTTTTAACCCTCACTGCTTCCAGAAACATTTGAGTAATGTGTATGACGCTGGTTGTGTGTTTGCAGATAAGAGTAGATTTAAAGCTCTGTTTTCACTCATGGACTGAAACCATTTCCCCAGCGTTGTGGAACCACTGCGAAAGCTTATCATCATGAATACATACAGCTGAACACTGAGCCATAGGATCAAAAATTATTTTACAAAAGAATTAATGTTTACTGACTAATTCTGTTTGGTTGCTGTTGTTAATATTAACTGCAAATAATAGAGGCAAACTTTGCCTTAAACTGTTGAAATAAATCTAGTTTAATAGGTCTTGAGGACAAGCTTAAGTGATTACTCTTATTAAAATAAACAAAATAAGTTATCAGAGAGTTACTGCTGTTTATAGTATTTCAAATTCATGTCATGGTTTTCCTTATGATGATGATAACAATGATGATGACAATGATGATCAAATTCCAAAATGATCAGTTTATTGTTGAAATATCTGGCAAAGCTGCACATCTTTATGTAAAAATCCTAAGACCACCACAGCTTGAAAATGGCCTTTCCATGTTTAAAACTCCAAAACCTGAAATCAGGGGCAAAAACACTGGGGAAAAATGCCCAGATAAGATAATCAAAATAAATCCAGCAGCTCTCTCAGTTTAAAAAAAAAACAAAAAAACAAAAAAACTACATATGAAAAAGATGACGTGACAGTGTTTAGCAATTTCATGTTTATGGAAAAGTGAAGCTGTTGTTTCCACACAGACAGAGTCAAGCAGCAGAATCTGACAGAATCTGATCAGCAATTGGTAATACAGCAGTCAATCACATATTTAACCCTTCCATCTGAAAATGTCTGTCCTTTGTCAAAATCAGCGGATCACAGGGTACATTTTCTACCATGTTCTTTACATTTTATATTTTGTGATTTTGATGAGATTGTCTCTGTCTAAGATTTGGTCAGAAAATGTCTGGAAATAGGAAGTCACCCCACCATAACAAAACCGAGGTATTATTGTGATGGATGAGAACCTCCTTGTGGTTTGTCCACCACCTGCAGGTCCAGCCTCTGCCCTCTGCTGCTGGAATATGTGACGTGTCTGACAGTGAAGGTGAATAGCATCAGGTCTAGCATTCCATCATAAAGCACACAAATAATAACATTATGTTATAGTAAAAATCATACAAAAAGCTCAAGAGCATTGTTCTATTAAGACTGTAAGCTGAGAGTTGGCACTTAGTTGAGTATATTTAGGTAATGATGTAATTCTTAATAACAGATTTAAGAGGCAGAAGTGGCTGCAGCTGTGTGAAGTGCCAGAAACCCAGAACAATCAGCTTTAAAGGACACTTAATCACCTATTATTTGACTTTGTCCTTGTATTGTCTGACTTTACTCTGATTTCACTGTTATTGATGTCTTTTTTATGGTCTCTTGTGTTTCATGTAACTCCCTCTTTGTTCTGTCACCTCTAGCACCACCAGCATCAGGGCAAAAGACAAAGACTCTTTCTCTGAAAATTTTCCCCACAGAGTTTGTGAAAGCTTTGCATATAAATGTGTTTGTTTGTGGGTAAATCCTTCCCTGCAGGATTCTTCTCCTCAGATGAAGCCGAAACCAAGACTCTGTTCTGTTCCCTCCAAAACATCCTAAAACATTTATATGAAGACAGTGTGTGTATGTGTGTGTATAGTGAAAATGCCACAAAGGTTAAAAGAGTTGACAAGCATATTTTTCTTATTTAATCACTTATTATTGCCAGTGTAGTTTTTAAAAAAATGCAGCGGTTGAATGTTATTTTCTGCAGTTTTCACACTTTAATATATTTTCTTCCACATTTTTCAAGGAATGTAATGTATTCTAGTTTATTTGGCAGATTAGTTATCAGACAGATTAAAATGTTTTGCAGCCATTAACAGCAACACATACAAATGTCTTTGGCTGTGTTGAATAACCCGCTGAGACAGTAACTTGGTAACATTTGCACTTCTTGTAGATTTGTAGATCACAAAGTATTCTTTAACAGGTATGAAATCACAAATGTTTGACTGAAAGAAACTAAACAAATCCTGCAGAGTTTATTAAGGTCACAATCTGATATCAGATATTTGTTGACTTTGAAACTGTATAAATGGTACATAGATAGTCACTTTAATTTACTATAAGCTGATCACAGCTGATAATTACAGTTACAACCAAGACAAAACAATCATCCAATAAAAGTGTGGTTCATTGTTTTGATGTTGTAATTTTCTTTTATGCATTATGTGTTTTTATGGAGTTGCATACCATAAATAATGTTAAAGGATAAAAACCTATTACACTATTCAGGATCTATTCGAATTTATTCTAACATTTATCTTCTTTGGGAAATTTGCTGTCCTGTTGAATCTTAAAAATTTAAATTCTGTAAGTAATTATTTTATTTTTTTCTTTTTTTTTTTTTTTTTTTTTTTACAGTAATTAACAATATTTTACAAAAAGAAGGTACTAATACAAAATAAACAAATGAAATGTAAGGTCACATTAACTGGCCTCAGAAAGTAGCGGAGATAAAATTCCACACAGCTGCTGAAATTCTGCTTCTGTCCAGTAGATGTCAGGCTTTCATCATATTCAGCTTTGGATTCAGCCACACATTCTGTAAAATAAATCTGAAGGTGAAGTGATGACAGATTCACTTTGAACAAAAGCTGAACTGTGTGACATAACATTTAAAGAAAAAAATCCATTTACCTTAATCGAGAAATTATGAGTACAAAGGAACAATATAAATTCAATAAAACCATGATAAACTGTGCATTTTTTTTGTAAATGTGCTTTTACTTAGTGATTCTGCTGCTCACTGAGTCACATCCAGGTGATGCTCAGGTGAATGAAATGCCACAGAGCTGTCAGCTGTAGCAGACACTGGAAGTGAGATGTGATCAGAATAATAAAACCAGGACTGAGACGATTCACCATCCAGAAAAGAAGAAAAGCTGGAGCTAGAGAAGAAATGGCAGGCATTCGTAAAGCTAAAGCCAGTACAGGAGATGATTAATACCTCTGTCATGTAATGTCATCTGCCACGCCATCTGCATCAAACATATGTTTTGGACAAACACCCTACAAAAAATAAGGTCTGGGAAGATCTCAATGTGTAGTTTGTTCCAGGATCCCTTATAACAACTCAACGATTCATCAGATATTTTCTGATGCCCCTCAGACTGAACCTGTGTCAAACTGCCTGTGTGTATAAATAAGTCTGCCTGTACTAAAACAACTATAGGCTGTGATCAAAAGTCTCACAGCTTCTCTACAACTAATTATATATTATGGTGCAGCAGTCTTCAGAGAGAGGACACCCCATATGAAGACCACTCAAAGGTCTACAGCATAGTCGTTACTCTTACTTATAATTAACATAGACTTTTCAGTGTCTTACATTAAGGACAGGCTAAATTGGCGCCAAGATCATTGTTTTTATGAATTTGATACCTTGTTTGATTAAGGTGCATTTGGAGATTTTAGATGGCATTGGGTGTGAGTTAATAGATTGGTGTCAGTATGTTCCACACATCTAAAGGCAAAAAAAAAAAAAAGTCTCATACATGTCTCTGTAAATAATGTGTAGCCTACTTATTTTATTTTAATTATTACATCAGTGTATATAAGTAAATAACTGTAGCCTACTGTTGTGTAAAAACAAATAGTAATCTACTAGCCTACCTTTAAAGGCAGAATGAAATGAAATAGATCTTTTTAATATGTAAAGAAGAAAATAAAGACTTACAGACAAGTGGAAATAAAAAAAAAACAAAAAAAAAACCCAACAAAACAACACTATGTTCTTTGGAAAAGAAACTATCAGTTACACAATGTCCACATTTACATATTTGAAAAAGAGTTGGAGGAAGTTCTGAATTTATCTAATCCCACCCCATCGCCATAAGTTCATAATTACTATTTATCCAACATTCTTATTGATTTAAAACTGTATTCCAAATATATTATTTTCCTTACTTTCCTTAGATATCATGATTATTCATTTTTAGTCACTGCTTTTCAAAGTTATACAAATTACTGCTATGAATTTCTGTGTTAAGTATAGAAAGTCCTCATCAAGCAAATAAGAAATCAATTCCATACATATGCAAGTTCATATTATCCATAGAATATACTACTACATATACGCATACATATAGTCACATGGACATATACTCACTTACATTGTATATCCACTACCTACAAATTTACATAATATTGAGTAAACCAGTGAATAAAAAACAGTCAGCCTTGAAAAACCCTGTGAAGTCAAATTCCCACTCCATCCCTGTACCTAATGAATGTCACATCCTTGTTACTCATTTTAAGCTGGTTTATGTTTATACATTTCTTTAACTTCACATTCAGTTTGTTCCATAGTTTAGCTCCAACGACAGATAAACAAAAACCTCCTCTGGAAAAAGTAATATCCTCCTCTTGATCTCTGAACAACTCTTGAATATTTCCTGGTAGTTTGTTGTTTATGGCCTTACACATTATAGTCTGTAAGAATAATGACTTTTTTCTATCCAAATATTCTATATTGTGAATTATATGTGTTGCTGTTTTTGGAAGAATTGTTGGCAAATGCAGTGCACTTTTGTTGTAATTCCCCTATACTTCTACATCATAACAGAGCTATAGCAAAACTAGTGAGCAGTAAAATAATGTGGACTGATTTCTGACTCATAACCTTTTTTGCTGTAGTTAATTCTGAAATATTTTTTATACTTTTTTGTTTAATTATTACACAAAAAGTGTATGTATGTATGTATGTAAATAAATAAATAAATAAATCAGCACTGGTTTCTGACAGTCCGTACTGAGCATGCGCAGTACGGGTGCCAGTGGGCGGTAGGTTGAGGAAGTTTGGGTCAACTTTCCTACCTGTGGATTTATTAATGCTAGTTAGCTTCTTACTGTCACAGGTAAGCGTTGAAATGTTTTGTTTTATTTTTTACAGCTTATCTTCTTCTTGTCTGTCTTATTGAGAAGTTATTTAAACCGTCAGTTGGTGAAACTAAAAGATATTTCACCGCGTTTCGCTAATAAGTCCTCCGTGGTTTATTAAAATTCACAGGTGTTGCTAAATTGCTAATTATAGTTTTAGCCGCATTCTAGCTTTCACTTTTCACGACTTCTAATGTTAGTTCACGTCGGACCATGTTTTGTAACTTTACGGGGAAATAAAACTGTTTTCTTGCGCTCAGTAAATATTGGGTGTCTTTATTTTCCATCTATGTCCTGATTTGAGTTTATTTACACCGTGAAAGTGGTCGGAATTTAGCACAACATCTGGTACATTTTAGTTCCATTCTTTCAGTGAATTTCTTTTCCCTGTGTTTTGGCTCTAATTGAGCTCATAGCAGGTGATGATCTTTCTTTGTTTTTCCTGTACAAACAGAAAAACATTAGAAGACATCAAAAATGACCTCACTTACTGATCTGGAGCAACTTGCAGAAGTCGGTGAGTATTTAAATAACACATAATATAATAATACACGGGAAAGTCAGACTGAAGCCTCTGTTAAGTCTGTATCATGCTTGTTCTTGTTGGGCTACATACATAAAAGTGAATGGAATAAAATGAGATTGATTTAGGAATCATAAAGAATGATCACAAAATGTAAAGCATCCTCTTTAGAGGTGTTTTGGCTCTTTATTGACATGTTAGAAGACTTGTATATCCTTCAGTTTGTGTCCAGTACAGTTTCCTGCATGTCTGGAGAACATCTACTTCTGCCAGCTCCAAACTCAACCATGTTCAGTTTACATAATGTATAAAAACTGCTTTAACCACTGAAGATTTAAGATGTGACAATTAGTCCTTTTACTTGATAAATAACATCGAGCATTAAAATTGTCCCGTATAAAAATATGGAATTTTTGCTTGAATCAAGTAGTAATTTCAGTCTTGTCAGTACTGGACTGCTTTAAGCATGCGGATTTTATGTTTTTTTTTTGTGATGTCAGATGTAAAGTTGACATCTCTGGGCTTTTAAATTTTTGTGTGCTTTTTGATCTTTTGTAAAGCACATGGGAGTTTTGCTTATTTGCAGACTAACTGTTGACATGGGTAGATTTTAGTTCTAACTTAAACTCAGATGACTTTTGACAGTATCTTGGAATTCATTATTTCCTCTTTTACTAAAAGTGGTTGTTCCAGAGGATTTTTGTTGCCTCTGTACTAAATTGAGCCTTTTGTCCACTCAGTCTGAGCACATCGTCGTTTCCTCTCTGTTATCAGGTCCACTGTGTGTTTACAAGAAAACTTCCCACAGTGCTGCAGGATAAACATCCACAGCACAAAGCAGAGTCTGGTGACAGTTTCCACCCAGTCTTTAGGCTCTGCTCCAATTTTTTCTCTCTCTGGTAATGTTTTGAATGTGGTCCAACCAGAGCAGATAAGGAAATAATTTAGGAAATAGTAGGTGGTGTTTGGCACGAAATGATTAAGCTGAATGGTTTTTCTGCAGATTTATTTCTGTAAGTAAACTGTACATGTTAGGCTATTCTAGAATGTATTCGTTACAGTTGTGTAATATTTGTAGCATTAATATTCTGTAACTGTAAGAAATGATGTCTTCTCTCAACTTCTACATGTTTAATAATTTTGCACATTTAAAGGTTATTTCATTAAAAAGTCAGTTGATTATATGATCTGATCTGTCTCTTGACCACAGTCAGGTCCTTATATGAACACAAACTAGCCTTTTCTTGATTTTAGTTTAAGAAAAGAAAAATATAATAATAAAGAAGTGTCCAAAGTTGTGTTAGTAACGCATATGATTGAATGAAGAAGTGAACCAAGTAAAAGTCCTATCAATCCAGTGATATATACACAGAGCAGCACTATATAGTACACACAGTATGTAGAACAGTAAAGATCATAAGACTACTTGTCTTGTGATCTGAAATGAGTAAATGTATAAAGTAATTCAATTTAAACTATGGAATTAGGTAATGGATTTAAAAGTCCTTCTCCTCACATCTAGTTTTATAGCAGTAAATGGCTTTATTTTCTGGTTCAGCACCAAAGACCTTAATAAATCTCTGTTTTGAAAAGGATGTAGCAGATTATATCCAGTTTAAAAGAATAATCCTCTAGCAGAAACTACAGCAACCTGCGTACCTTCTAAACATGAATGCAGACATGCACTTCATACTGTATGCTTAACCAGAAAATGGTCAAATATCATTTTATATCCTTAAATTGGTATTTTATATCTGACAGAGCTTCAGAAGGAGGAAGAGGAGGAGAAGGAGCAGATGTGGGTGTTAGATGGTCCTTCAGGTCCTCCCACTAACAAACTGAGTCCTGATCCATCCCACCCATACTATGATGTGGCTCGACACGGGATCATCCAGGTTTCCGGTCAGTAAGCAGTTAACTTACAGAAGAATATAAAAATTCTGAACATCAGCATATTTTTGCCAGTTGAAAGAAAGTCAAACAAAAAACTGGACTTTGACAGCTTTAGAAATGTAAATATTTGTTGCATTTTCATTGCTGATAGTAAATTTAGTGTATCTTTGACAATTGAAATTGCATTAGAACATGGAAGAGTTAATTGCAGGAGAGCTCAGCCCAGTCAAAGTTAACAGCCTGGTCCATGGATTTATTTTGACAGTCATGTTAATGGCAGTTTTCCATCATTAGTTTTTTGGCCCTACAGGAACATCTGTCAGTAAAGTTTTCACATGTCAGTGTTTTTGTTTTCTTCAGACACTCCCAAACAGACTCCCAAATGTTTTCAGTGGATTTCCATAAAGCCTATCTTTTGGTGACCTTTCTGCTGTAAAAACAATGTTAAATAAATGCATTGAGCTGCCTAATCGAGAGTACATGCAAACTTTGTGAGTCAGAAACTGAATGCTGGATTGTCAGTGTCAGCCAATAAGATACCATCATACCATACTAGTCACCAAGACGCACAAATGAAACAAATGTATATATGAAGTATATGGTTACATGTAGTTATTTTCCCACTTTCAAATCATTCTCTCTGAAAACCTTTTCTTTGCTCGGGTTTTTTTTTTGTACTCGATCTAATACGGAGAAAGCTTTTTTGGAGATGACTGTTCATTTGTTCATTTTTAAGCTTTATCTACTAAACTCATAATTCTCCTTGTATTTTTGTTTGGACATCTGCTTATTTCTGGATCCATTTTCAGAGAGAGCTTTGCATTTATTATCTGACCTGAACTGAACACACCAGTCTAAGAAAGAAAGAACACTCTCCTAGTGTGAGAAAATGTCGTATTAGATTAAATTCTTATGTTCAGGTGTGTTTTTTCTGGAGACTTTAACACATACTAAATTTGATCCTCATCAATTTCATTTACAGGAGACGACAACTATGGCAGGAAGTTGATCATCTTCAGCAGTTGTTGTCTGCCTCCATCCCACCAGTTGAACCATCGCCGCCTGCTGGAGTACATCTATACGATTACCTCTTCATCTCAGAGTTTACATAGTTGTGTACTTAAATTTTTGTTATTGTTTTCCTGCTGCAGGTACCTGAAGTACACACTTGATCAGTATGTGGAGATGGACTACATCTTGGTTTACTTCCATTATGGTCTAAGGAGCAGCAACAAGCCATCTCTACGATGGCTGCGAGAAGCTTACAATGAATTTGATAGGAAGTATGTCTGTCCTTATCTCAAGCATTTTTTTTCTGACTGCTGACAAAATTACAGGCATTTCAGTATTGAATTTTGTCAAGTTTTAACAAGAAAGTATCTCAGCTCACATGTAGTTTATCCTCACTTTTTACAGTGTGTGAATTTGGATCACCTTTGACAAAAAGAGCTGAACATGTGAAGGTTGAATTTAGTCAAATGATTTTCAACTTTGAACAGCGCTGACTGGTATTGACTGAGACTGAAAAAACTCAAGAAAACACTTCTGCTCAGGCCTCCACACTCTTCTCTATGCCAGGCTTCTATTGATCCCAGCAGGTAGTGGCTGGTGGATCCATAATGAATGCACATATATTAATACAAAAATTTAGCAGCACTTAAATTGTGTGTTTTGTTCTTTTTTCTAATAGGATTCAAGATATTTTGTAAGATTTAGCCTTATTTTCTCATTTGCTGTCCTCTTCATAATGAAAAAGAATTGTAAAGCTGTAAAAGACCCACACCTGTATATTGTATGTTCATTATCCATCGGTGTGTTGTTCAGATATAAGAAAAACCTGAAAGCTCTGTATGTCGTCCACCCTACAAACTTCATCAGGATCGTCTGGAACATTTTCAAACCTCTGATCAGGTAAACACAGCTGACCCACCTGCTGAACACAGTTCTTGGGTAAAATCACAATAATGCTTCCTTCTTATTTTCTTCACAGTCACAAATTTGGCAAGAAGCTAACATATGTGAACTACCTGGCTGAGCTCAGAGATCACCTGAACTATGAGCAGCTCATCATCCCTCCTGATGTACTCAGGTACCAGTTTATCCTTTACACAATGAGGTCATTTTCATTGCTTTTTTCTGTATTGTTTTTCCCAAAAACAAAAAAATTGTTACTTCATTTGTCTGCTGTTTCCGGTATTATTCAGACATGATGAGAAGATATGTGCCGCACAGAAAGATAGACCCCCACCCTCGGTGAAAAAACCCCCACCACGACCCCCCCTGCCAACTCAGCAGTTTGGTGTCAGTCTCCAGTAGTGAGTGTCTATTTCCTGTTCTTCACTATGATATACGAGTACCGTTTGAGTGTCATGAGTTGGTTATCAATAACCAAATCAATAAATTGTTGGACAGCATCAGAGAGAAGAATAGAGAGGCTGTAATCCCACTTGTGATGTCCCAGACCATCACCTACCTGAAGGAGAAAGGTTATGTTCACTACACACACACACACACACACACACAAAGTTAAATGAATTAACTCTACAGTATGTTGACATGGCTTTTGACCAGGTGACAATATTATGTCAAAAGTCTTTGTATTTACTTTTATGAGGTCTGTGTCAACATTCCAACGAAACCATAAACATCTGCGGACAATTCTGATGTGTTCCATCACTATAGTGACCTGTCAATACACAGGCATGAAAATCTCTCACCTTTCAGCGAAATTTGCCATTTTGAAGCCAAAACAGGTGACCTACGTGAATCTTGTAGATTTGATGAGAAAAGTTTGAGGGGGGGTATTAACAGAGACTTTCTAATACAAGGAGACAGAGCACTTGAGAAATCATTCATTGAAATGTATAGGGACACTTCATAACAGCAATGTGGCGAGTGTCAGTAAATATCCCACCTGTTCCCCTGCCAAGAGTCAGTCATATGCTGAACTGTACAAGCGGTGTTGCAGCTTCATGTTTCGATGTCCTTCTCATGCTGTTAGTGAAGTACTGCGCATGCACAGTGTCAAAATAACCCGTGAGAAAAGTGGCTTTTAAAGCTTTATTTTTATACAAAGCAGCCAACTTTTCAAGCCATTTATAATCAAGTTTTTGTTGTGATTTCAACCATATGGTTTTCATGGCCATTAGTCATCGGAGAGTGCATATACTGGTGAATCGCCATTCATTTAGATAGGGCCTGCCTGGTCTTATTAACCCGAAATACACTACTCACAGTAAGTTAGGGATATTATTATTTACATGAGTGCTTTTCCTATTTGGTCTGAATTTTAATGAAATAATTAATAGTTCCCTTTGATATTAGTATTAATGAATGAGAGGAAACACCATTTTCATTAGTCCAGTATTTATTACCCCAACAATTTAGACAATAACGAAGATAGCCCCAAAAACCCAAACTGACAGTCAGCAGCGGGTGTTTCCACCATTATGACAGCTTGACAGCGATGTCTCCTGCTCTTCACTAGCCTCATGATGTTGATCTGAGGCAGTGCATTCCTCTCCTCCATAAGTGCTACATGCAGTTCTGCCAAGTCACGTGGGGGTGGGGTACGAACATCCAGTGGCTGCTTCAGCTGGTCCCAGACCTGCTCTGTGGGGTTCAGGTCAGGGGACATTGCTGGCCATCCCATGTGAGGCACTCCGACTTCCTGAAGTCGAGCTGTGACAATTCTGGCACCATGTGGTGGAGCATTATCATCCATGAACAGAAAGTTGGGGGTGTGCTGGTGGAATTGGGAGATGATGATGGGTTCTGTGATGTCTCTGAGGTAAGAATGTGCAGTGACTGAACCATCTACAATCACCAAATCTGTTTTGGCCGACTGCTGATGCCTGCCCAGACTGTTGCACCTCCTCCACCAAAGCCAGCCCTGGGACCATGTTGACCTTGGCGTATTGCTCACCTTGTCTTCTCCACCAACGCTTACGACCATCATTTCTATGCAAGGTGATCCGACACTCATCAGTGAACAGGATGGTAGACCACTGCTGCATTGTCCAGGTCACATGGTTTTGTGCCCACTGCAAACGGTCACAGCGGTGTCTTGGTGTCACTGGAGTCACCTGCAACAGTCGTCTGTCATACAAGCCAAAGCGGTGAAGTCGGTTGGGAATGGTTTGTGTGTAAACCCTAGTAGCCCTCCCTTGTAAATGGGCCTGCAGCTGTGTGGCAGTTGCATAACGGTGTCTGAGTGCATAGGTCCTTCGGTACTGGTCCTCATTGTGGTCCATCACTTGTGGGGCTCCACTCCTGGGTCTGTCACCAACACTCCAGTTGTTCTGTGTCTTGCTGCAAGTCTGCTGATGACACTTTGAGACACACTAAGTTCACCAGCAACAACTGACTGCCTGCTACCGACCTGAAGGCGCGCTATGGCCACGTGGTGCTGCTCGTCTGTTAAGTGACGTCGTGTGTTCATGGCTGCTTGAATGATGAACTGGGAATGATTTACTGACAATACCAGCTTTTTATACCCCCAGAATGTTGAAATTGATGCCACATTGAAAAGGGTTGTCTTTTTGTATTTTTTGGTGTTGGCCCCAATATGTAAGGCACACTGTACACAGTGAGACCATTACGTGTCAATTGCCTCCCCATCCCACAAATCACTGAAGTGAAACAAACACGTTATGTATGAAATCTATTGAGGACCTCACAATATCCAGAACTTACTGTGAGTAGTGTAGATGCCCGAAGGCGTCTCCAATATGGCTGCCGAGTGCAGGGACTTTATATAGAATGACTTTGATATTAACGCAAAGGGCAAGCAGTGTTTTGATTATTGTTCTCCACTTCCTTCTTTTTATTATTATCCGTATTATTCTTCCAGGGCATAATTTGAGTAGAATTACATGATGTAGAAACTCTGTTCAAATTTGTATTCATATGTCCTTGTGCAAACGTCAATACAGTATTTTTTCAGAACCTGTGCTTGGCTTATTGCATCCACTCAACTCATTTGGCTACTGTGAAATTAGCAAAGGGAAACTGATTCTAAATCAAACATCGTATTTTTTTCTGGCATGCTCTGTCTGCAATTGCAAATTGCATTTGTAGTTGATGGTATGTTTCGATAATGATGGAAAACACTTATTAGGTTGGTTTCTTTGCCCAACAAGCTTCATGACTGAAAATTCACCGTTTTAGCCATATCTTTGGACCTATTTGTCCGATTCATCTCAGACTAAGTGGAAATGAAAGGTAATCATCTCAGCATGTTATGTGATGATGTTATACCTGTGTGGTTCCAATTGTGCCACCAGGTGGAGCTTCATTACTGAAAAATCACAGTTTTCACCATATCTTTGGAACTATTTGTCCTATGACCTCAAATCAAGTGGAAATGAAAGGTAATGATCTCAGCATGTGTTATGTCATGATGCTACGCCTGTACAGTTCAAAATTTTGCCACTAGCTGGAGCTTCATGACTAAAAGAATCATCTTTTGTGCCATCCATCCTGTTAACACAATAACTTGAAAGATATTCGGTTTAGAAATTCCATGTTTTCCATATCAATGAATATCACGGAGAGGAAGAACTGATTCGATTTTGGACGATTTACCATTTGTAGATTGGCCACAAGGGGCCGCTCAAAAGTTTAAAATCACTAAACACTCTTTTGTTCGTATCTCTGGAACTATTTGTCTGATTGACTTAAAAAAAAAAGTGCAAATGAAAGGTCATGACCTGAGGATGCCTCACATCATGACATCATAGCTGTCTGGTTAAGGATTGGGGTGTTTGGGGATATACCTCTAGCTGTCGCTTCCGACAGCTAGTTTTGTCTTGTTAATTGGTTGTAATTGGACTGTGAAGGGGATTTTAAGCAATATAGTAAAAAATGCTCCAGGAAAACATCTCGCACCCCACCTTTAAGACGTATATTTTTCTAAATACGTGTGCCCTGAGGAAGGCAGCTGTGTCTGAATATGGATTTTTGTTACCAATAAAAATGCATTTATGCAGTGTGTCTGAGTATGTGAACTTGCTTCTGTACACTTATACTTCAGCTGTAATCAGCACCTCTCTGCTGGAGTGTGCTCCTACCCTCTCCGTTGTTAGAATCTTATCCAGACATTTTAGTTACATGGTTCAAATATAGGCTTCTATTAAACTTAATGAGAACAAATAATATCCAGTTCATCCTAAAGCTTTTGTTTAGAGTTGATATAATTATCATGAACCCTTTACAATGTTTTTGCCCATTTTGTTTTGTTCCTCTGCTTGTATTTGTAATTAAACACCTATTGATCTAGAATTAGTACCTTGTGGTGTAACTGGATCATTTGATCATTCTAAAAAGGCAAGTACCTGAAGGACAAGGATAAATGGGAAGAAAAAGAAAGATGAATCAATGTTCATGCATGCATGACTTAAATGTATGTGACATACTAATTTATTACATTTGTGGGAAGCTGAAGATTTTTACTGTCCCACAAATGTAATAAAGTGGGAAATGAGGTATTACGTTTGTGGTAGGCGACTGTTATTATGTTTGTGGGATTATTACATTAAAAGCTGTACATTTTTATTACGTTTGTGGGAGTTAATACGTTTGTGGGTTTAAAAGGTGACCATTCAGATCTCTATTCACTGTAATAAACACTATAAGGTATTGAATATGGAAATTAAGATGTGCACTTTATCGTTATCATCATTTAGTTCAAAGATTGACTGTTTAGACAGTGGGCAACATCAGGAGAAGTAATTTTGATGGCAAAACATAAAATGAATATGACTTATAGCAAAGAGTATATAAATAGAAATGAAACTTCTGTGTACTTTTGACAGTAGCTGATAGTTTTCAGTCCAACACTTGGCTTTCACTTTTTATCAGTGTAAGTTGTTAAACAGTAGCAACACATATAAACAGAGATTAGGCTTAAAAGACCAATCTGGTGCTTTTTGATAAATGCTCTCAGTCCAAAACGGGTGAAAAGCAGTGCATTGTTGCCGGATTCTGTTTGAATAGAATGATGTCAACTTTTAGTTGTTGCCAGTGTAAAGTCTTTGATGGTAGCACGTTATGTAGTGATACGAACACAGACATTGTTTTTGACAGATCAGTGTCTGCTCTCCTGGAGAAGAACACAGTCAAGCTTTGGTGAATTCTAAACACTACATTGTTGTAGAGCCAAACCCGTCGCCATGGTTACTCAGTTCCTCCCAAACTGAGGCAGATTTCATAGTGAAGTGATTTAAGCTGTAGTTTGTGTTCTCAGCTTCCACAATAGGACAAATGAGGGGAGCTATTAACATGAAAACAAGGGGCTTCAAGTAACTCCTCCCACTTAATTCCTCAGTTTTAATGACTTTAGTAGAATAACATTTTCTACTCACATAGGAGCCGCTCCTGCTTTCTGTATAATCACTTTAGTAGTTTAACATAAATCACTGGTGTTGTTAATTTCTGTATTATTTATCTCTTTCTGTGTCAGGGTTGAGGACTGAGGGGATCTTCAGGCGCTCAGCTCATGTTCAGCTCATCAAGGACGTCCAGAAACTCTATAATCTCGGTGAGTCGAAGTCCCTCCTCAGTAGCAGGAACCTTTTTTATCTCTCTCTACCAGAAAGCTGAGATCGATAAGTGTGTTGGACTACAGCTCAGATAGCATCAGGCTGCTGACTGAGTCTGTTTCCACTTCATTACACACAGGGGAGGACACACTCGAACCAAAACTAAATTTAACAGCCACTGTATTTAGAACATCTGTGGGTCTGTTAACTGCCCAAGTCAGTTTAAAGCTTTATACAAGGAGAGTTATTGTTATTAAAACCTGTAACTTTAAGCAGAAGGATTTGCCCATTTGAGACATGTTTCTACCAACGTCAGTAAGAGACTGAGTTGTCCTCAATATTTTAACAACCACAAATAAGTGAAAAATAAAAATGGAGAGCACAAACTAGCTGAGAAGAGACAAGTCTAAAACATGAACAAAGAAGATGATTGTTGAAAATGAACAGTATATAGAAAAAGAAAGACAAAACAGGCCACATGAAATATACAGAAAAATAAGCTGCAAAATAAAGGAGGAGCCCTAACCCTAACCACGGGGAGTCCATACCGTGAAAAGTATGAGTGACTGATTAATGTCCTCCTCAGGGAAGCCTGTGAACTTTGAACAGTATGGTGATGTCCACGTTCCCGCTGTGATCCTGAAGACGTTTCTCCGAGAGCTGTCTGAACCGCTGCTCACCTTCAGAGTCTACAACCAGGTCCAAGAGATCCTCAGTGAGTGATGTACCGAACAAAAGACGCATGTGTTTTCAACAGATTTTGAAATTTACAAATGATGATGTATTTATCACATGGATTTCTATAAATGAGACTGAAAAACAACGCCATTAAAGCAGGATGAAAGAATATTTTTATTTTCATTTGATAACTGAACTTGTCTTTTGTCTGGTAGATGTGGAGAGCAGCCTGCGGGTGACAAGGTGTAAGCAAATCGTTGAAAGTCTTCCCGAACATCATTTTGTTGTGTTGAAGTACCTGATCTGCTTCCTCCACATGGTGTGTTTACCTTCACAAATCCTTATTATACAGAATTCATGAAAGATACAAATGAATGTTTTGCTTTTCAGAAATTCAAATTAAAATGGAAAAATAATTACATTACAGCACAAACATATAGAACTGGTGTTTTATTTACCTCTGTAGGAAGTGCACAGCAGATTCTGTACACTTTAACATTTCACTGAAGAGGAAGTTTCAGTGTGTCTGATAAGTGAAATATAATGAGTTTCATGTCGACTCTTTGTCCTTAATGGCCAGCAGCTGTAGTGTCTCTATGGGAGCCTTTTGAAAATGGCCCTTTTCAGGTTTTCTTGCGCTTTTAGTTCCTGCTAAAACTGGCTCTCCATTGTCTGCCTGTTTTTAAAGGCTGAGTTACTCCATGAGAGTTTTATTTTTCTTGTGTTACCTTGTTCTCATTAATGGCAGCGGAAAAAGCATCTCTGAGACCTTGTCCAACTGATGTTTGAAGCGGCTGCTCACAGTACCAGCTCAACAATGTCACTGTAGCTTCCGCACTTCAACAAACACCTCAAAGACTAAACCCTATCCAGTCCTGCATTAACAGTGAATAAGCACAGAAACACAACCTTTACATTACTCAGGCAGATACACTTACTACACATCACTCTGGACCACCCTGGACCATGAGCCTGCATGTACAAGAAACACCTAAAGACAGGCTGTCTGATATTTCTTCCTCAGGTTTCTCAGGAGAGTATTGTTAATAAGATGAGTCCATCTAACCTGGCCTGTGTTTTCGGGGTGAACCTGGTTTGGCCTCGGCAGGGTTCCATCTCTCTGTCTGCTCTGATGCCCATCAACATCTTCACTGAGATCCTCATCGAACACTTTCACACTCTGTTCAGCTCCCGCTGCCCACCTGGACAGGTAACACCCTGAACCTGGGACCAGATGCTCACTCATATTCTGGGACTTTATCACCTTTTTTCCTTTTTTTCTGATTGGTTTCCCAACAAGCCCAGTAAGACATCCCAACAGCTGTGACTTTAGTATACACAGATCAGGATGTTTTCTAATGACTCTGATCTCTTTATGAACTCCACCATTAGGACAAATATGAAACCTTTCCCGAAGAGTTTGAAGAACATCCTCCTCTCCAGAGGATGATGTCTTTCCATTTTAGCTACAGAGTTTTTCTGACAATGCCATCCTGATACACATTATCACATAATGTAAGACACAGCAGTTTAATATACGTCAAGCACCTGTGATTATGGACAACATGAAAACTGCGGTATGCAGGTGCATCTCAAAAAATGAGAATATTTAGTCTTAATTATCAAAATAGTTTCTTGATTGTCTTTTTACTCATTTATTTGCAAATGGTCATCATGTTATTTGTGATTTAGTTGAACTACAAGGACTTTGTTGACATTGAAACTAAAACTGAAGCGATTGTGTGGGAAAACAGTGGATCTTGATTTTTTTTTTTTCTCTGCATCACAATTAGATGTTTCATGATTTCAAACATTTAGCTGTTGTATACATGAACTCAGGTCAAACCAAACTTTTTCATGGTATATATCAACAAAAAGCAGCACTCAGCAGGATAAAGCAAAACCTTAATTACTAGTCACTGAATTAAGTCCAGGGATTTCGCAGCCCTAGTTTAAGCTGACTTTTGCCACAGTAGTAAAAAAAAATAAAAATTTAATAATCCATTAATGATTTTATTTGTTCCTACTTAAAATGCAAAAAAAGGTCAAATGTTTGTGAGGATTGACAAAGTGAATTGGATTGGAGCCCATCACCTCAGGGATGATGGACATTAACAGCATAATCAGTGATCGGCTAATAATTATCTCTGCAGCCTTACATCTGACTGAAAGCTTCAGAAATAACTATTTTATGCATAAGCAGGAATTTAAGAAACCTTAACTGAAGTATAATCCACACCACCCACCTCTAAGCAGACATATCAGACTATGAACACCTCACACTGGGTGTATAGTGTGTGTATATTTGTTGCCTAATACTGGTTTAGACTTGACTAAACATGACGAATGTGCTTTAATTTCATCTTGTACTGTTGTGAATGCGTGACTCAAGAACAACTGTAAATTAACTCATTTAAGATGATGTTAATCATTAAGTGTTACTGTTTATAAACAGTGTTACATTACAGTCAACCTTAGAATATTAAAAGTTGTTACTGACGCATTTTCTAGGTACAGAGTTATTAGTTTATGAAATCCAGAGCAGGATGTGTTACCAACAGAAAATAAACATGTTGAGTCTCCTCTGGATGAATCTTCATTTGCTTTGACTGACTTGAAAACAGACACTTGAATCAAATCATTTGATCTTGAATTTTGTTTATTAATGATTCCATTTTTTGTAAGAACTTGGTACAAAAAAGTGAGACTACTCTTTACCATTTACCAACTTCCATTGATCAACTTTTAATGCATCATAAAGAAGAAAAAACTACATTGGCATATTTAAGACAAACACTTTCCTATACACACTATCCACTGGACAGTCCCCTTATTAATGACAAAGAAAAACTTCTACTTCAACAGCCAACAGACAAGTTTATTTCCATCTAAACCCCCTTGTGTCGTCTTCTCCTTATGGCAAAATAATACATCAGACGTTGCAAGCTAGAAGTCAGAATGCAGAACTGGCAAACAATAGAAAATCCCAATGTTCAGTTTTCTTTTTTTGCTTCTTGATAAAAGAATATAAAAATGTTCTAAGTTTTTTTAGTCTTATTTGTTCAAATGTTGTGTCATGTATTAAAATAGATCTGTTTAAGCACTGCACAGTTTCTCCCGGAGAAGATTTTTCTAGAAACGGATGAAGAGGTTTTGGGACAGCGGGGCTCTTGTCGGGGAA